>JAUMJJ010000047.1:0-100126 GCA_033556795.1 Tapera naevia
GGGGAACCGAGCCGGGGGGAGTCCTCGGGGAACCGGGGGGTGCCAAGATGAACGCGGTGCTGGCAGTCAAGCAATACGTGTCCAGGATGATCGAGGACAGCGGGCCCGGCATGAAGGTGCTGCTCATGGACCGCGAGACGGTGAGAGACGGGGGGGCGGGGCGGGCCTGGGGGGAAAGGGGGGGTGCTGGGGGGGGGGGGAGACCCCTCAGGCCCGGGGTGACGGGGGGATTACGGGGGGGCGGAGGATTCGGGGAGGGGGGGCCTGGGGTGACGGAGGGGGCAGAGGGATTTGGGGAGGGGGGGTCTGGGGTGACAGGAGGGGAGGGATTTGGGGATGGGGGCCTGGGGTGATGGGGGATGAAGGGATTTGGGAGGGGGCCCCTGAGGTGATGGGGGGCAGAGGGATTTGGGGAGGAGGGGCTTGGGGTGACAAGGGGGCGGAGGGATTCGGGGATGGGGGCCTGGGGTGACGGAGGGGGGGCAGAGGGATTTGGGGAGGGGGGGTCTGGGGTGACAGGAGGGGGAGGGATTTGGGGGTGGGGGCCTGGGGTAATGGGGGGGCGAAGGGATTTGGGGAGAGGGCCCCTGGGGTGATGGGGGCAGAGGGATTTGGGGAGGGGGGGCTTGGGGTGACGGGGGGGGCAGAGGGATTTGGGGAGGGGAGGTCTGGGGTGACAGGAGGGGGAGGGATTTGAGGATGGGGGCCTGGGGTGATGGGGGGGCGAAGGATTTGGGGAGAGGGCCCCTGGGGTGATGGGGGGCAGAGGGATTTGGGGAGGGGGGGCTTGGGGTGACAAGGGGGCGGAGGGATTCGGGGATGGGGGCCTGGGGTGACGGAGGGGGGGCAGAGGGATTTGGGGAGGGGGGGTCTGGGGTGACAAGAGGGGGAGGGATTTGGGGGTGGGGGCCTGGGGTGATGGGGGGGCGAAGGGATTTGGGGAGAGGGCCCCTGGGGTGATGGGGGGCAGAGGGATTTGGGGAGGGGGGGCTTGGGGTGACAAGGGGGCGGAGGGATTCGGGGATGGGAGCCTGGGGTGACGGAGGGGGGGCAGAGGGATTTGGGGAGGGGAGGTCTGGGGTGACAGGAGGGGGAGGGATTTGAGGATGGGGGCCTGGGGTGATGGGGGGGCGAAGGGATTTGGGGAGAGGGCCCCTGGGGTGATGGGGGGCAGAGGGATTTGGGGAGGGGGGGCTTGGGGTGACAAGGGGGCGGAGGGATTCGGGGATGGGGGCCTGGGGTGACGGAGGGGGGGCAGAGGGATTTGGGGAGGGGGGGTCTGGGGTGACAGGAGGGGGAGGGATTCGGGGATGGGGGCCTGGGGTGATGGAGGGGGCAGAGGGATTTGGGGAGGGGGGGTCTGGGGTGACAGGAGGGGGAGGGATTCGGGGATGGGGGCCTGGAGTGATGGGGGATGAAGGGATTTGGGGAGAGGGCCCCTGGGGTGATGGGGGGCAGAGGGATTTGGGGAGGGGGGGTCTGGGGTGACAAGAGGGGGAGGGATTTGGGGATGGGGGCCTGGGGTGATGGGGGGGTGAAGGAATTTGGGGAGAGGGCCCCTGGGGTGATGGGAGGCAGAGGGATTTGGGGAGGAGGGGCTTGGGGTGACAAGGGGGCGGAGGGATTCGGGGATGGGGGCCTGGGGTGACGGACGGGGGGCAGAGGGATTTGGGGAGGGGGGGTCTGGGGTGACAGGAGGGGGAGGGATTCGGGGATGGGGGCCTGGGGTGATGGGGGATGAAGGGATTTGGGGAGAGGGCCCCTGGGGTGATGGGGGGCAGAGGGATTTGGGGAGGGGGGGCTTGGGGTGACAAGGGGGCGGAGGGATTCGGGGATGGGGGCCTGGGGTAACGGGGGGGGCAGAGGGATTTGGGAGGGGGCCCCTGGGGTGATGGGGGGCAGAGGGATTTGGGGAGGGGGGGCTTGGGGTGACAAGGGGGCGGAGGGATTCAGGGATGGGAGCCTGGGGTGACGGAGGGGGGGCAGAGGGATTTGGGGAGGGGAGGTCTGGGGTGACAGGAGGGGGAGGGATTTGGGGGTGGGGGCCTGGGGTAATGGGGGGGCGAAGGGATTTGGGGAGAGGGCCCCTGGGGTGATGGGGGGCAGAGGGATTTGGGGAGGGGGGGCTTGGGGTGACAAGGGGGCGGAGGGATTCGGGGATGGGGGCCTGGGGTAACGGGGGGGGCAGAGGGATTTGGGAGGGGGCCCCTGGGGTGATGGGGGGCAGAGGGATTTGGGGAGGGGGGGCTTGGGGTGACAAGGGGGCGGAGGGATTCAGGGATGGGAGCCTGGGGTGACGGAGGGGGGGCAGAGGGATTTGGGGAGGGGAGGTCTGGGGTGACAGGAGGGGGAGGGATTTGGGGGTGGGGGCCTGGGGTAATGGGGGGGCGAAGGGATTTGGGGAGAGGGCCCCTGGGGTGATGGGGGGCAGAGGGATTTGGGGAGGGGGGGCTTGGGGTGACAAGGGGGCGGAGGGATTCGGGGATGGGGGCCTGGGGTGACGGGGGGGGGTGGCAGAGGGATTTGGGAAGGGGGGGCCTGGGGTGACAGGAGGGGGAGGGATTTGAGGATGGGGGCCTGGGGTGATGGGGGGGCAAAGGGATTTGGGGAGGGGAGGTCTGGGGTGACAGGAGGGGGAGGGATTTGGGGATGGGGGCCTGGGGTAATGGGGGACGAAGGGATTTGGGGAGAGGGCCCCTGGGGTGATGGGGGGCAGAGGGATTTGGGGAGGGGGGGTCTGGGGTGACAGGAGGGGGAGGGATTTGGGGGTGGGGGCCTGGGGTGATGGGGGGGCGAAGGGATTTGGGGAGAGGGCCCCTGCGGTGATGGGGGGCGGAGGGATTCGGGGATGGGGGCCTGGGGTGACGGAGGGGGGGCAGAGGGATTTGGGAAGGGGGGGCCTGGGGTGACAGGAGGGGGAGGGATTTGAGGATGGGGGCCTGGGGTGATGGGGGATGAAGGGATTTGGGGAGAGGGCCCCTGGGGTGATGGGGGGCAGAGGGATTTGGGGAGGGGGGGCTTGGGGTGACGGGGGGGGCAGAGGGATTTGGGGAGGGGAGGTCTGGGGTGACAAGAGGGGGAGGGATTTGGGGATGGGGGCTTGGAGTGACGGGGGACGAAGGGATTTGGGGAGAGGGCCCCTGGGGTGATGGGGGGCAGAGGGATTTGGGGAGGGGGGGCTTGGGGTGACAAGGGGGCGGAGGGATTCGGGGATGGGAGCCTGGGGTGACGGAGGGGGGGCAGAGGGATTTGGGGAGGGGAGGTCTGGGGTGACAGGAGGGGGAGGGATTTGGGGATGGGGGCCTGGGGTGATGGGGGATGAAGGGATTTGGGGAGAGGGCCCCTGGGGTGATGGGGGCAGAGGGATTTGGGGAGGGTTGGAGGGACTCGACTTTGGGGTGACTGGGGGTGATGAGGGAGACCCCCAACCACGCAGTGCTGGGGGGTGGTGGTGTAACTGGGGTGCTGGGCGATGTGAGGGGTGAGAGGGGGGTGGGAGGGCGGGGGACTCAGGGGATCTGGGGTGTAGAGGGGGCCCTAGTTCTGGGGTGACTGCGGGAGAGGCCTGGGGTGACCGGGCGGTACGGAGGATCCCAGCTTTGGGGTGACAGGGAAATCCTGTCAGCAGGGTGACAGGGGATACGGGGGTGATGGGAGCTGCAGGGGGACCCCAGCCTTGGGGTGATGGGCAGTGCAGGGGCGAGGGCCAGACTCGGGGTGATGGGCACTGCCACCTCCTGCCCGCAGACCAGCATCGTCAGCATGGTGTACACGCAGTCGGAGATCCTGCAGAAGGAGGTTTACCTCTTCGAGCGCCTCGACTCCGCCAACAGGGAGGCCATGAAGCACCTGAAGGCCATCTGCTTCCTCCGTCCCACCAAGGTGGGTGCCCTGGCTGCTGGGACCCCCCTCAGCACCCTAGGTGGCCGTTGGCGGGGCTGGGGGCAGGTTGAGGACACGGCGTGGGCACAGGTCACTCCAGGCCCTTCCAATTCAACATTGCTGAAATCCTCTCTTCCTGGTGGTGTTTTCATCCAGGAGAACGTGGAGCTGCTCATCCAGGAGCTGCGGAGGCCCAAGTACAGCATCTATTTCATCTGTGAGTATGTCCTGTCCGTGCTGTGAGTCAGGGATGCAGTCCTGGACCACAAAGACATGAGGGGCTGAGTCTACTCCTTCTCACAACCTTGTGCCAAAAGGCCAGGAATGGCCTGGATTCTGCTTTTTGTCTTGTTTAGGTCACCAAATTCTTGTAGAAAAGGGTAAACGCGTACGGGATAAAACAGTTAAACCGGAGCAATTTGTAAGGCATCGTTACAAATCGACCCCATAAATCTGTGTTCCTCCCTGAAAATCTCTGGGATTTTAAAGTTTCATGTTCATAGAATCACAGAATGTCCTTAGTTGGAAGGGACCCACAAGGACCATCGAGTCCAGCTCCTTCCTCTGCACAGAACAACCCCAACCTTGAAATGAAATCTTAGGGAGAAATGTTTTGCTGTGAGGGTGGGGAGGCCTTGACCCAGGTTGCCCAGAGCAGTGGTGGCTGCCCCATCCCTGGAGGTGTCCAAGGCCAGGTTGGATGGGGCTTGGAGCCCCCTGACCCAGTGGGAGGGGTCCCTGCCCATGGAACTGGAACTGGATGGGCTTCGAGGTCCCTTCCAACCCAACCCATTCCATGATTCTGTGATTCTGTGTTGATGTTGCTTCATAACCCTGAAAAAGGCTCGTGCTGGGGAAGAAATGCCTTCATTATAAGGAAAACCGAGAGGCACAGGATGGGAAACTGCCCCAAACCTTGAACTTAATTAATTCAGTGGCAGGATTAGGACAGATTCACACCCTGGGCTGAAATGAATCTGTTTCATGGCATCTTCTGATTCCTGGGCCACCAGGCAGGTGTTCCTCGTGTCCTCCTTGTGCCATGGAATATCCTGTTGGTTTGGAAGTTAAGTAGAATAACTTCAGCTGGGTTTGTGTTGAAGTCCAGTCCTCCAGCAGTGGAATCACTTGATGGGATCGTGGGAGATGGGCTGGGATGGCCTCTAGATGTCATTGCTGCTCCGTGGCAACGCAGCACCGAGGAGCTGAGCTCCAGGAACTCTGCTTTAGGAAGGCTGGTGGTGTCCCTGCCTGTGGCAGGCAGAGGGGGTTGGAACTGGATGATCTTTAAGTTCCCTTCCAACCCAAACCCATTCTGTGATTCCATGACCTGGCACAGCCGAGCTCCGAGACTCCGGTTTGGGAAGGGTGGGTGGTGGTGACCTGGCACAACCCCGGCCAGATGTGGAGGTCACTGTCTTCAGTCATTTGCCATTTACACACCTAAATTTACTCCTTACAAGTGGGTTTAATGGTGTTGCTTAATTAGAGAGGATAGGAGGGAGCCACGGTGTCCCACGGGGTGTTTAACCCATCGCTGACCCAGTGCCGCGGCCGCGCTCTGGGGATTGGCACCAGAAGCAGAGGTGGAGGGAAAACAAGCTCAGGGTGTCCAGGTGAGGTAACTCCTGGACTGTAACATCTGCACAACAACTGGAGGCCTAAGGTTAAGGGCTCTCCTTGGAATCTGCTCCAGGGGAAGGTCTGGCCGTGCTGTTCCGTGTTCCATGGCCCTCGCAGAGCCCGACTCTTCTCCCACTCTTGTTCTCTCCCAGATTTCAGTAACGTCATCAGCAAGAGTGATGTGAAGTCGTTGGCTGAGGCCGATGAGCAGGAAGTCGTGGCTGAAGTTCAGGTGACTTTTGACTGGTTTAAATACATCTCCTCATCCAAGAGCACCAGTGGAGGGGATTTTAGGGGCTGAGGAGCTGGGGTGGGGCAGCGGGAGGACTCTGTGGCTCACACTGCCGACCCCCTCAGAGGGGAGAAGAGCTGAATGAACACGTGGGATTTAAAATCAGAAGAAAGCAAAACTCTGGGGTCCCCTCTTTCTCCGGTTTTCGGAGCCGCTGCCGGGTCTGTTTCACCAGGCTGCACGTTTGTGGGGTTGATGAAGAGCTCCACACTCAGAAAATACACCACGAGAGCCTGGGAGCGGAGCTGTTGGCAGCAGCAAAGGGATCCCAGAGGTTGGGCAGGGAGGAAGGAGGAGGGATCGGAGTCAAAAAGCACGCGCGGTGCTTGGGATTTTGGTGTCACTGCTGGCTCGTGTCAGTGAGAAAGGGTTTGGCAGGAGGTGTAACTCTGCTTTTGCTCCTTGGCAGGAGTTCTACGGTGATTACATTGCAGTGAATCCCCATGTGTTTTCTCTCAACCTCCTGGGCTGCTGCCAGGTATGAAAAAATGCTGATGGCTCCTCCAGGGCTTGGTGTGGTGGCTGAGAGAGAGACTTGGTGACCCCAACACCTTGGGTAAAGGAGAAGAAACCTGGGGAATCCAGGTTGTGATGTCTGTTTTCCTCCTCCTGCACTCAAATTGTAGTTTATTTGGCTTTAAGGGTTGGAAATCAGGTTTGAGAAGGAACTCAGGGGTGGTGTGTCCGGGCTAAATGCTGCCTTTCCCTTGCAGGGTCGTAACTGGGATCCTGCTCAGCTCTCCAGGACGACCCAAGGGTTGACTGCTCTGCTCCTGTCCCTGAAGAAATGCCCCATGATTCGGTACCAACTCTCCTCCGAGCCAGCAAAGAGACTGGCTGAATGTGTGAAGGTATGGGGAGGACCCACAACGGCCTTAAATACGCTTGGCAACGTGCTTAGATGTTGATTCATATTTTTATATATCATATTTTTATATATTAATCCATTTTATCACAGTATCACAGCATCACAAGGTTGGAAAGGACCTCTGAGATCATCCAGTCCAACCTATAACCCAACACCAACACCAACACCAACCATCATCTAACCCATGGCACTCAGTGCCTCATCCAGTCTCCCCTTAAACACCTGCATCGATCAATTTGAGAAGAATCCCCCTTTTTCATAGCATGGCTTGGGTTGGAAAGGACCTTAAAGCCCATCTCACCACCCTCATCATGAGGAATTTCCTCCTAATGTCGAATCCAACTAGTCCCCATTGCAATTTAAAGCCATTTTTCAGTCAATCCATTTCAATTCTGTCATTTACTTTCTTGTTGTTACTTGGGGAGGGGCTCTTGATCAGGGAGTGCAGGGAGAGGATGAGGGGGAAGGGTTTTGAGCTGAAAGAGGGGAGATTGAGGTGAGATCTTGGGGAGAAATGTTTTGCTGTGAGGGTGGGGAGGCCCTGGCCCAGGTTGCCCAGTGCAGTGGTGGCTGCCCCATCCCTGGAGGTGTCCAAGGCCAGGTTGGATGGGGCTTGGAGCCCCCTGATCCAGTGGGAGGTGTCCCTGCCCATGGAATTGGATGGGTTTTGAGGTCCCTTCCAACCCAGACCATTCCATCATTCTTCAGGTAGGTCACATCCCTGGTCTCTCCCTGCTCCCAAGCACAGAACAGGGGAAGAACTTTAGTTTCTGTGCGGTTCAGAAGCCACAGGAGGTGCCCAGTGCCTTCATTTTTCACCTGCTCTTCACTTGTTCACCTGAATCCGAGCTGAGAGGAAGCATTTTCTGGGAATACAGAACATCAAGTGGTTTTTCTCCTCCCTTTCCTCCACAGCAAGTCATCACTAAAGAGTACGAGCTCTTCGACTTCCGGCGCACAGAGGTTCCTCCCTTGCTCCTCATCCTGGACCGCTCGGACGATGCCATCACCCCTCTGCTGAACCAGGTGAATCATCACACAGGGGATGAGATAGGAGTGGGAATTCTGGAAGCCCCCATCGAGTTGAGTCTTTTGGTCCCACCTGGAGTCTCCTCTGCGTTTGCAGCAGCGACTCTCGTGGTTCCCCCTCTGATTAGGCTGTGGGTGTGGGATACCTGGACTTCAGCAAGGCCTTTGACACTGTCCCCCACAGCAGACTCCTGGAGAAGCTGGCAGCCCGTGGCCTAGATGGGAGCACTCTGTGCTGGGTTAGGAATTGGCTGGATGGAGCCCAGAGAGTGGTGGTCAATGGGGTCTCATCCAATTGGTCACCAGTGGTGTCCCCCAGGGATCGGTGTTGGGTCCAGTTCTGTTTAATATCTTTATTGATGATCTGGATGAGGGGATTGAGTCCATCATCAGCAAGTTTGCAGATGGTACCAAGCTGGGAGGAAGGGTTGATCTGTTAGAGGGTGGGATGGCCCTGCAGAGGGACCTGGACAGATTGGATCCATGGGCTGATTCTAATGGGATGGTGTTTAATGAGTCCAAATGTGGGGTACTTCATTTTGGACACAACAATCCCATGCAGAGCTACAGACTGGGGACAGAGTGGCTGGAGAGGAGTCAGGAACAAAGGGACCTGGGAGTGCTGGTGGCCAGGAAGCTCCCCATGAGCCAGCAGTGTGCCCAGGTGGCCAAGAGGGCCAATGGCATCCTGGGCTGCATCAGGAATAGTGTGGGGAGCAGGAGCAGAGGAGTTATCGTCCCCCTGTCCTCGGCACTGGTCAGGCCTCACCTTGAATACTGTGTCCAGTTCTGGGCCCCCCAGTTTGGGAAAGATGTCAGGATGCTGGAGAGTGTCCAGAGGAGGGCAACGAAGATGGGGAAGGGGCTGGAGCACAAACCCTACGAGGAGAGACTGAGGGAGTTGGGGCTGTTTAGTCTGGAGAAGAGGAGGCTCAGGGGAGACCTCATTGCTCTCTACAACTCCCTAAAAGGAGGTTGTAGTGGGCAAGGGTTGGTCTCTTCTCTCAAGTGACCAGGGACAGAACTGGAGGGCAGGGACTCAAGCTTGGTCAGGGAAAGGTTAGACCTGATGTGAGGAAAAAGTTCTTCACTGAAAGGGTGATTGGTCACTGGAATGGGCTGCCCAGGGAGGGGGTGGAGTCACCGACCCTGGAGGGGTTTAAGGGGAGACTGGATGAGGCACTGAGTGCCATGGGTTAGATGATGGTTGGTGTTGGTGTTGGGTTATAGGTTGGACTGGATGATCTCAGAGGTCCTTTCCAACCTTGTGATACTGTGATACTGTGATTAGAACATAAATGGTGCAGAGTTCTTCTTGTAGCACGCTGGCAGGAGTTTGGGGGCTGCATCCTTTGTGTTCCCTGAGGAACGTGAACCAGTTTTGTTTGAGTTCAGCCTGAATTTGATGATTCTCAGTGCTTTCTGCTGCCTTGCCTTTCTCTCTCTCTCCAGTGGACCTACCAGGCGATGGTCCACGAGCTGCTGGGGATTAACAACAACCGCATCGACCTCTCCCGGGTCCCAGGGATAAGCAAAGACCTCCGAGAGGTTGTCCTGTCTGCAGAGAACGACGAGTTCTACGCCAACGTAGGTGGCAGCTGGAGTGGGGGATTTGGGGTCCATTCTTTGGTTTCCCACGTGAAATCGGCTTCCCGATGAGTTTGAGCCTCACGGTGGGGATGCGGAAACCGATGGGGTTGTGGAAACCGATGGGGTGTGGAAACCAATGGGATGTGGAAACCAATGGGATGTGGAAATCAACGTGATAACGTGTGTGTTGGAACAGTTTTATGTCAGCCCTGGCCCCGTCCGGGGCTGCTCAGCCAGGTGTGGCTCTCAGGGAGGTGATGCACCTTGGCATCTCGGCGCGTCGGGCACAGGTCTGGTCCGGTGGCATCGAGACTCCTGTTGGGATGTCTCTTCCTCAGACCCCTTGTCTCGTTCTGTGCAGAACATGTACCTGAACTTTGCAGAGATTGGCAGTAACATCAAGAATCTCATGGAGGATTTCCAGAGGAGGAAGCCTAAGGAGCAGCAGAAGCTGGAATCCATAGCAGATATGAAGGTATGGACAATCCACGCTTGACAGAGCCCATCCGTAGTGTTAATCACCACTGGGTGCCCTGGCAGGCATGGAATCATGGAATCACTGAGGCTGGAAGAGCCCTCTCAGCTCATCCAGTCCAACCCTCAGCCCAACCCCACCGTGCTGACCAAATCCTGTCCCCAAGTTGAACTTGATGATCTTGGAAGTCTCTTCCAACCCAGATAATTCTATGATTCTAAGTGCCACAACCACACAGTTTGTGACCTCTGCAGGGATGGGGACTCCCCCACTGCCCTGGGAGCCTCTGCCAAGGCTTCACCACTCTGTCAGTGAAGAAATCTTTCCCAATATCCAATCTAATTCTCCCCTGGTACAACTTGAGGCCGTTTCCTCTCATCCCATCCCTTATTCCTTGAAAGCAGAGCCCGACCCCCACCACGCTCCAGCCTCCTCTCCAGGAGCTCTGGAGAGCGATGAGGTCTCCCCTCAGCCTCCTCTTCTCCAGACTAAACCCCTCCAGGTCCCTCCCTGCTCCCAGAACCCCTCTTCTCCAGCCCCTTCCTCAACTCCCTTCCCTTCTCTGGACACGCTCCAACCCCTCAAGGTCTTTCTTGGAGTGAGGGGCCCAAAACTGACCCCAGGATTCAAGGTGAGATCTGGATTCGAGTTCTGAAAACTGAACATCTGAACTCTGAGATGAGGATTCTGTGATTCTCTAAGAGTAAAAATCCAAAGTACATCCCTTGTAATTGGAGAAATCCCGTGGGTTCCTGGGATTGAGGTGCCGGATCCCGCACACCCCGCGCTTGTGTTGGTGTGGGTTGGTTGCTGTGATTGGTCGCTGGGTTGTGCTCCTCTGGTGCCTCTGGCTTTGCTTTTGAAGATGCAGTTGCTTTGGTGTCCCTGTTGCAGGCGTTTGTGGAGAATTACCCCCAGTTCAAGAAGATGTCAGGCACGGTGTCCAAGCACGTGACGGTGGTGGGAGAGCTCTCCCGGCTGGTGGCGGAGCGGAACCTGCTGGAAGTGTCAGAAGTGGAGCAGGAGTTGGCCTGCCAGAACGACCATTCCAGTGCTCTCCAGGTACCTCGGGCTCAAATCCTGACATCAATCATAGAATCAATCAGAGAATGGGTTGGGTTGGACTTCAAAGCCCATCCAGTTCCACTCCTGTGGGCAAGGACACCTCCCACTGGATCAGGGGGCTCCAAGCCCCATCCAACCTGGCTTTGAACACCTCCAGGGATGGGATCTGGAGGTTCAGATTGATGGCAGCTTAGAATCATCAAACCATGGAGTGGTTTGGGTTGGAAGAGACCTCAAAGCCCATCCAGTTCCAGTCCCACCTCCCAGTGGATCAGGGGGCTCCAAGCCCCATCCAACCTGGTCTTGAACACCTCCAGGGATGGGGCAGCCACAACCAACCTGGACCAGGGCCTCCCCACCCTCATCCTGAAGAATTTCTTCCTAATGTCCAACCTAAATCTTCCCCCTTTCAATTTAAACCCCTTCCCACTCATCCTCTCACTACAAGGCCTTAAAAAAGTCCCTCCCCAGCTTTCCTGGAGCCCCTTCAGGTCCTGGAAGCCCGTTGTGAGGTACCCCCACAGAAGAGCCTCCTCTTCTCCTTTGTCTGCATCCAGCTGGATGGTCCTGGACTCCCCTGTTGATGGGATTTGGGTTCTGACAGCCAGTGGGAGTTCCACGTGCAGATACCCTGCAGGGCCAGGACAGTGGATGTTGGGATTCCTCTTCTCCTCCCCGTTCGGCTCAGATGGGGATGAATCAGAGTTAATAACTGGCTTGAGAAGCATCTTTGCAAATCCTGTCTTTACCTTTCACAACACAACAGTTCTCTTATTATTTGCAGTCAGTTGGCTCCTGACGAGCTGCCTGTGCAGGCACCAGTGGGAAAAACACTTCCCCCCTGCAGAAACTCCTTGGGTTTTTGGGGAGAAAAAGAAATGAAATCCATTTCATGGTCTAAACCAAACCATTCCTCAAGGTGCTGGCTTCTACCTCTCTTTTTTTTTTTAAGAAAAACCAGTAGAAAGGCTCTGAGATAAAAGATTTCCTTGGCAAAGAGGGCTGGAAAAGCCAAAGAGAGGCTTCTGTGATAGCTGGGTGTAGACCAGAGTGCTGACCCTGTGCTGGCTTCTTGGATTCCATGGCCTGACCTGGTGTCTGAGTGTGCTGATGGATTGTGGGTGCTGGTTCTTGGAGAAAAGAGCAGTGTTGTGAGGGTGGCTGTGTTATAGCAGAGTTCAGCCACAGCTCAGCATCACAAACCAACGCCTTAATTATTTCCAGCTGAGGCAGAAGTCACACAGCCTCCTTCACACAGCACTGGAGGAGCAATTGGACTGCAAAATACATCTGGGCACCTTCAACAGCTCTGAAATAGATGATTATTTGCCTCTGTGCTCCCTGTTGGCAGCTGGGGGATGATATGGGACTCCTCCCATGCTGTTACCAGAAACTGAGGTGGATCTGGTACCAGATCTTGAGTCTGTAAATCCATCCAGACCCACTGGAGTCATCACAGCTGTATAGATGGGTGAGCAAAGAGGTGATTTGATAGTGGGGAGAGCTTAGAGCAGCCTCCAAGGACTGGAAGGGACTCCAGGAAAGCTGGGGAGGGGCTCTTGGTCAACGAGTGCAGAGATAGGATTGGGGGGAAGGGTTTTGAGCTGGAAGAGGGGAGATTGAGATGAGATCTTGGGGAGAAATGTTTTGCTGTGAGGGTGGGGAGGCCCTGGCCCAGGTTTCCCAGAGCAGTGGTGGCTGCCCCATCCCTGGAGGTGTCGAAGGCCAGGTTGGATGGGGCTTGGAGCCCCTGATCCAGTGGGAGGTGTCCCTGCCTTTGGAACTGGATGGGCTTTGAGGTCCCTTCCAACCTGAACCATTCCACAATTCTATTTTTGCTCTTTTAAAGCCAAAAAGCTGCTGTGGTTTCTCACATCCACGTGCTCCAAGGGCTTTGTTGTGTTTCTGACGACTGAAAGAGCCTGGAAAATACCTGGAAAATACGTAGGAGCCACGAAATAAATGCAAACCCATGAATCTGATGTCTTTCCACACAAGAGATTGGTATCTCTGGAGCTGCCCTGCCCTGGGCCGTCCCCTCCTCAGGGCCAGGGCCCAAGAAACAATGAAGAATAACCCAGTGCAGGGAATAAAGGCAGAATTGTTCTCCCTCTGATGTAACTTCAACCACTGTGAGTGTCTGAGCAGCCCAGGGCCCCCGAGTAGAGCACATTTTGGTTGCTCTCCCCTCAGTCTCATTAATCCTGACGCAGGGCAAGAGCCTGGAGAGATGAATGGGAGGGTTTGAATCCCATCTCCTCCCACTGGACAATAGGGTGGCTGTTCCAAGCACTTCCCCCCTTGTGCCAGCAGGGAAGCAAAGCTCTCCTAAGGAAACCCCTCCGTGGCACTTGTCCCTTCTCTCAGGTGAATTCCTGACCTTGCCAAGGTTTTGATCCTCCTCCAAGCCTGGATTTTTATCCTTTATTTTTTGTAACTGACAAATTACAGTGAATACAGGACCAGAGTCCTAAAGAAACATTCACACCCCATTCCTACTGAATATTTCTGTGTTCCCATTGGATTGGGAAGATGGGAGAGCCTGTCTGGGATTTTGGAGGGGCTGAAGGGCCTGTGCACTTGCAGAGGGGGAACAATCCTGCCTGGTTCCTTCCCTCTCTTGGAATGTAGAACCCAGAGCTCCCGGGCGTTTCAGCTCTCTCAGGGTGATGTTTGCTTTAATGCTCAGCACAGGGAGAGTTTGGGACTCTCTTGTGTCCTGAAGCACCCACCCACCTCACCTACCATCTTTCTTTTCCATTTCCTCCTTTAATTCCTTTCCTCCTTTGCTTCCAAATCCCTGCTCCTTGCTCCTCCACTTCTCACCTCCCAAGGTTATCCAAGACCTCGATGCTTCCAAAAGAAAACGGAACGTGTGGGGTTGTCCCAGCTCTTTTCAGTTGATGGTGGGGCAGGTTCTGCCCCCACTTGGGTGGGAGAGGGATGGGCAGAGGTTGAAGGTTTCTGTAGATACCTGAAGATGCTCCTGCTCAGGGGAGGTGTGCACTGATCCGAGCTCACCCAGCATGGGATGGAGAGTGGGGATAGAAAATGGAATTGGGTTATGGATTCCCAGCTTCAGGAAGAGCAACTTGCACTCTTACAGCCCAACAAATCTGGAGAGGCTGGGGAAGGGGCTGGAGAAGAGGCTCTGAGAGAGGAGAGGCTGAGGGACCTGGGGCTGTTGGGCTGGAGAAGAGGCTCTGAGAGAGGAGAGGCTGAGGGACCTGGGGCTGTTGGGCTGGAGAAGAGGTTCTGAGAGGAGAGGCTGAGGGACCTGAGGCTGTTGGGGCTGGAGAAGAGGTTCTGAGAGGAAAGGCTGAGGGACCTGGAGCTGTTGGGCTGGAGAAGAGGTTCTGAGAGGAAAGGCTGAGGGACCTGGAGCTGTTGGGCTGGAGAAGAGGTTCTGAGAGGAAAGGCTGAGGGACCTGAGGCTGTTGGGCTGGAGAAGAGGTTCTGAGAGGAGAGGCTGAGGGACCTGAGGTTGTTGGGCTGGAGAAGAGGTTTTGAGAGGAGAGGCTGAGGGACCTGGGGCTGTTTGGCTGGAGAAGAGGTTCTGAGAGGAAAGGCTGAGGGACCTGAGGTTGTTGGGCTGGAGAAGAGGTTTTGAGAGGAGAGGCTGAGGGACCTGGGGCTGTTTGGCTGGAGAAGAGGTTCTGAGAGGAGAGGCTGAGGGACCTGGGGCTGTTGGGCTGGAGAAGAGGTTCTGAGAGAGGAGAGGCTGATGGACCTGGGGCTGTTGGGCTGGAGAAGAGGTTCTGAGAGGAAAGGCTGAGGGACCTGGAGCTGTTTGGGCTGGAGAAGAGGTTCTGAGAGAGGAGAGGCTGAGGGACCTGAGGCTGTTGGGCTGGAGAAGAGGTTCTGAGAGGAGAGGCTGAGGGACCTGGAGCTGTTGGGCTGGAGAAGAGGTTCTGAGAGGAAAGGCTGAGGGACCTGAGGCTGTTGGGCTGGAGAAGAGGTTTTGAGAGGAAAGGCTGAGGGACCTGGGGCTGTTGGGCTGGAGAAGAGGTTCTGAGAGGAAAGGCTGAGGGACCTGGAGCTGTTGGGCTGGAGAAGAGGTTCTGAGAGGAAAGACTGAGGGACCTGGGGCTGTTGGGCTGGAGAAGAGGTTCTGAGAGGAGAGGCTGAGGGACCTGGGGCTGTTGGGCTGGAGAAGAGGTTCTGAGAGAGGAGAGGCTGATGGACCTGAGGTTGTTGGGCTGGAGAAGAGGTTCTGAGAGGAAAGGCTGAGGGACCTGGAGCTGTTTGGGCTGGAGAAGAGGTTCTGAGAGAGGAAAGGCTGAGGGATCTGGGGCTGTTGGGCTGGAGAAGAGGTTCTGAGAGGAGAGGCTGAGGGACCTGGAGCTGTTGGGCTGGAGAAGAGGTTCTGAGAGGAAAGGCTGAGGGACCTGGAGCTGTTGGGCTGGAGAAGAGGTTCTGAGAGGAAAGGCTGAGGGACCTGAGGCTGTTGGGCTGGAGAAGAGGTTTTGAGAGGAAAGGCTGAGGGACCTGAGGTTGTTGGGCTGGAGAAGAGGTTTTGAGAGGAGAGGCTGAGGGACCTGGGGCTGTTGGGGCTGGAGAAGAGGTTCTGAGAGAGGAAAGGCTGAGGGACCTGGGGCTGTTGGGCTGGAGAAGAGGTTCTGAGAGGAAAGGCTGAGGGACCTGGGGCTGTTGGGCTGGAGAAGAGGTTCTGAGAGGAGAGGCTGAGGGACCTGGAGCTGTTTGGCTGGAGAAGAGGTTCTGAGAGGAGAGGCTGAGGGACCTGGGGCTGTTTGGCTGGAGAAGAGGTTCTGAGAGGAAAGGCTGAGGGAGCTGGAGCTGTTTGGCTGGAGAAGAGGTTCTGAGAGAGGAAAGGCTGAGGGACCTGGGGCTGTTTGGCTGGAGAAGAGGTTCTGAGAGGAGAGGCTGATGGACCTGGGGCTGTTTGGCTGGAGAAGAGGTTCTGAGAGGAAAGGCTGAGGAACCTGGGGCTGTTGGGGCTGGAGAAGAGGTTCTGAGAGGAAAGGCTGAGGGACCTGGGGCTGTTGGGGCTGGAGAAGAGGTTCTGAGAGGAAAGGCTGAGGGACCTGAGGCTGTTGGGCTGGAGAAGAGGTTCTGAGAGGAAAGGCTGAGGGACCTGGGGCTGTTGGGCTGGAGAAGAGGTTCTGAGAGGAGAGGCTGAGGGACCTGGGGCTGTTGGGCTGGAGAAGAGGTTCTGAGAGGAGAGGCTGAGGGACCTGGGGCCGTTGGGCTGGAGAAGAGGTTCTGAGAGGAGAGGCTGAGGGACCTGGGGCCGTTGGGCTGGAGAAGAGGTTCTGAGAGGAAAGGCTGATGGACCTGGGGCTGTTGGGCTGGAGAAGAGGTTCTGAGAGGAAAGGCTGAGGGACCTGAGGCTGTTGGGCTGGAGAAGAGGTTCTGAGAGGAAAGGCTGAGGGACCTGGGGCTGTTGGGGCTGGAGAAGAGGTTCTGAGAGGAGAGGCTGAGGGACCTGGGGCTGTTGGGGCTGGAGAAGAGGTTCTGAGAGGAGAGGCTGAGGGACCTGGGGCTGTTGGGCTGGAGAAGAGGTTCTGAGAGGAGAGGCTGAGGGACCTGGGGCTGTTGGGCTGGAGAAGAGGTTCTGAGAGGAAAGGCTGAGGGACCTGGGGCTGTTGGGCTGGAGAAGAGGTTCTGAGAGGAGAGGCTGAGGGACCTGGGGCTGTTGGGGCTGGAGAAGAGGTTCTGAGAGGAAAGGCTGAGGGACCTGGGGCTGTTGGGCTGGAGAAGAGGTTCTGAGAGGAAAGGCTGAGGGACCTGGGGCTGTTGGGCTGGAGAAGAGGTTCTGAGAGGAAAGGCTGAGGGACCTGGGGCTGTTGGGCTGGAGAAGAGGTTCTGAGAGGAGAGGCTGAGGGACTTGGAGCTGTTGGGGCTGGAGAAGAGGTTCTGAGAGGAGAGGCTGAGGGACCTGGAGCTGTTGGGCTGGAGAAGAGGTTCTGAGAGGAAAGGCTGAGGGACCTGGGGCTGTTGGGCTGGAGAAGAGGTTCTGAGAGGAGAGGCTGAGGGACCTGGGGCTGTTGGGCTGGAGAAGAGGTTCTGAGAGGAGAGGCTGAGGGACCTGGAGCTGTTGGGGCTGGAGAAGAGGTTCTGAGAGGAGAGGCTGAGGGACCTGGGGCTGTTGGGCTGGAGAAGAGGTTCTGAGAGGAGAGGCTGAGGGACCTGGGGCTGTTGGGCTGGAGAAGAGGTTCTGAGAGGAAAGGCTGAGGGACCTGGGGCTGTTGGGCTGGAGAAGAGGTTCTGAGAGAGGACAGGCTGAGGGACCCGGAGCTGTTGGGCTGGAGAAGAGGTTCTGAGAGGGAAGGCTGAGGAACCTGGGGCTGTTGGGCTGGAGAAGAGGTTCTGAGAGGAGAGGCTGAGGGACCTGAGGCTGTTGGGCTGGAGAAGAGGTTCTGAGAGGAAAGGCTGAGGGACCTGGGGCTGTTGGGGCTGGAGAAGAGGTTCTGAGAGGAGAGGCTGAGGGACCTGGAGCTGTTGGGGCTGGGGAAGAGGTTCTGAGAGAGGAAAGGCTGAGGGACCTGGGGCTGTTGGGCTGGAGAAGAGGTTCTGAGAGGGAAGGCTGAGGAACCTGGGGCTGTTGGGGCTGGAGAAGAGGTTTTGAGAGGAGAGGCTGAGGGACCTGGGGCTGTTGGGCTGGAGAAGAGGTTCTGAGAGAGGAAAGGCTAAGGGACCCGGAGCTGTTGGGCTGGAGAAGAGGTTCTGAGAGGAGAGGCTGAGGGACCTGGGGCTGTTGGGGCTGGAGAAGGGGTTCTGAGAGGAAAGGCTGAGGGACCTGGGGCTGTTGGGGCTGGAGAAGAGGTTCTGAGAGGAAAGGCTGAGGGACCTGAGGCTGTTGGGCTGGAGAAGAGGTTCTGAGAGGAAAGGCTGAGGGACCTGGGGCTGTTGGGGCTGGAGAAGAGGTTCTGAGAGGAGAGGCTGAGGGACCTGGAGCTGTTGGGCTGGAGAAGAGGTTCTGAGAGGAGAGGCTGAGGGACCTGAGGCTGTTGGGCTGGAGAAGAGGTTCTGAGAGGAGAGGCTGAGGGACCTGAGGTTGTTGGGCTGGAGAAGAGGTTCTGAGAGGAAAGGCTGAGGGACCTGGAGCTGTTGGGCTGGAGAAGAGGTTCTGAGAGGAGAGGCTGAGGGACCTGAGGCTGTTGGGCTGGAGAAGAGGTTCTGAGAGGAGAGGCTGAGGGACCTGAGGTTGTTGGGCTGGAGAAGAGGTTTTGAGAGGAGAGGCTGAGGGACCTGGGGCTGTTGGAGCTGGAGAAGAGGTTCTGAGAGGAAAGGCTGAGGGACCTGGAGCTGTTGGGGCTGGAGAAGAGGTTCTGAGAGGAGAGGCTGAGGGACCTGAGGCTGTTGGGCTGGAGAAGAGGTTCTGAGAGGAGAGGCTGAGGGACCTGAGGTTGTTGGGCTGGAGAAGAGGTTTTGAGAGGAGAGGCTGAGGGACCTGGGGCTGTTGGGGCTGGAGAAGAGGTTCTGAGAGGAAAGGCTGAGGGACCTGGAGCTGTTGGGCTGGAGAAGAGGTTCTGAGAGGAAAGGCTGAGGGACCTGGGGCTGTTGGGCTGGAGAAGAGGTTCTGAGAGGAGAGGCTGAGGGACCTGGGGCTGTTGGGCTGGAGAAGAGGTTCTGAGAGGAAAGGCTGAGGAACCTGGGGCTGTTGGGGCTGGAGAAGAGGTTCTGAGAGGAGAGGCTGAGGGACCTGGGGCTGTTGGGCTGGAGAAGAGGTTCTGAGAGGAGAGGCTGAGGGACCTGGGGCTGTTGGGCTGGAGAAGAGGTTCTGAGAGGAAAGGCTGAGGGACCTGGGGCTGTTTGGCTGGAGAAGAGGTTCTGAGAGGAAAGACTGAGGGACCTGGGGCTGTTGGGCTGGAGAAGAGGTTCTGAGAGGAAAGGCTGAGGGACCTGGGGCTGTTGTGCTGGAGAAGAGGTTCTGAGAGGAGAGGCTGAGGGACCTGGGGCTGTTGGGCTGGAGAAGAGGTTCTGAGAGGAAAGGCTGAGGGACCTGGAGCTGTTGGGGCTGGAGAAGAGGTTCTGAGAGGAAAGGCTGAGGAACCTGGGGCTGTTGGGGCTGGAGAAGAGGTTCTGAGAGGAGAGGCTGAGGGACCTGGGGCTGTTGGGCTGGAGAAGAGGTTCTGAGAGGAGAGGCTGAGGGACCTGGGGCTGTTGGGCTGGAGAAGAGGTTCTGAGAGGAGAGACTGAGGGACCTGAGGCTGTTGGGCTGGAGAAGAGGTTCTGAGAGGAAAGGCTGAGGGACCTGAGGCTGTTGGGGCTGGAGAAGAGGTTCTGAGAGAGGAAAGGCTGAGGGACCTGAGGCTGTTGGGGCTGGAGAAGAGGTTCTGAGAGGAAAGGCTGAGGGACCTGAGGCTGTTGGGGCTGGAGAAGAGGTTCTGAGAGAGGAAAGGCTGAGGGACCTGGGGCTGTTGGGCTGGAGAAGAGGTTCTGAGAGAGGAAAGGCTGAGGGACCTGGAGCTGTTGGGCTGGAGAAGAGGTTCTGAGAGGAGAGGCTGAGGGACCTGGGGCTGTTGGGCTGGAGAAGAGGTTCTGAGAGAGGAAAGGCTGAGGGACCTGGGGCTGTTGGGGCTGGAGAAGAGGTTCTGAGAGAGGAGAGGCTGAGGGACCTGGGGCCGTTGGGCTGGAGAAGAGGTTCTGAGAGGAGAGGCTGATGGACCTGGGGCTGTTGGGGCTGGAGAAGAGGTTCTGAGAGGAGAGGCTGAGGGACCTGGGGCTGTTGGGCTGGAGAAGAGGTTTTGAGAGGAGAGGCTGAGGGACCTGGAGCTGTTGGGCTGGAGAAGAGGAGGCTGAAGGGAGACCTCATCCCCGTCTACGGCTGCCTGAAAGGAGGTTGTGGTGAGGTGGGTGCTGGGCTCTTCTCGCAGGTTCAAGTGATAGGACAGGAGGAAAGGGCCACAGGTTGCACCAGGGCAGGTTTAGACTGGATATTGGGAAAGATTCCTTCAGTGCAAGGGTTCTTGGGCCCTGGAACAGCCTCCCAGGGAGGGGGTGGAGTCGCCATCCCTGGAGGTGTTTAAAAGGTGTTGATGAGCTTCTTGGGGATGGGGTTTAGCAGGGGCCAGTTGGACTCTGTGATCTCAGAGGCCTTTTCCAAGCAGGTGACTGTAACTCAAACCACAGGGTGCAGAGGAGCTGGGCTTTGCTTGGGACACCATTTGCTTCCCTCGCGTCGGTGGCGCGCGCGGTTCGGCTGCGTTTGACGCGCTCTTCCTCCTCCTCCTCCTCTGTCCCTGCAGAACGTGCGCCGCCTCCTGCAGAACCCCCGGGTGTCAGAGCTGGACGCTGCCCGTCTGGTGATGCTCTACGCCCTGCACTACGAGAGGCACAGCAGCAACAGCCTCCCCGGGCTCCTGGCAGAGCTCCGGAGCCACGGCGCGGCCGACAAGTACCGGAAGGTAACGGCAACCGCGGGGCTGGGAGGTCCCAGGAGGTGGGAAAACCTCACGGGTTGTACAACTGCCCAAAGTTGGGAGGGACCCAAAGGGATTGTCAAGTCTCAACTCGTGTCCCGTAGGACGTGGCTGAGGTTCACCTCATGGGGCTGAGGGCGTTGGACAGAGGCTTCTGGGATGTCATCAGGCTGTGGGTGCTTCCCTGGGGAGCTCTTCCGGGGCTCCACCAGCCTCTGGGAGAAGAACCTCATAGAATCAGGACTTGAGACCTTTCTTGCTTTTATAGGGCTGCAGTGGGATCACAGAATGCCTTGAGTTGGAAGGGACCCACCAGGTCCATCCAGTCCAACTCCTGGCCCTGCACTGAACACCCCAACATTCACCCTGTGGGGCTGAGGGCCTTGGCCAAACCCTTCTGGAATATTCTCAGGCTGTGACTGCTTCCCTGGGGAGCTGTTCCAGGGCTCCACCACCCTCTGGGGGAAGAACCTTCTCCTGATGTCCAACCCAACCCTCCCCTGGCACATCTCCTGCCATTCCCTTGTGTCCTATCATTGGTCACCAGAGAGAAGAGGTTTCACTTGGTGTAAAGCTCCTCTGCTTTGGTTTGGCCAATGAACAATCACCAACTGCATGGATTTTCAGGAGGGCAAAAACACTGTGTTCTGCACCTGGGACACAGCAGCCCTGGGTGTCCACACAGGGTGGGGTGTGAGAGGCTGGAGAGCAGCCCCCCTGCAAAGGGATCAGGGTGTTTGGCCAACAGCAAGGTGACCACGAGCCACCAGTGAGCCCCTGGTAGCCAAGAGGGCAGCCAAGTCCTGGGGGGCATCAAGGAGGGCATCGCCAGGAGGGCGAGGGAGGGGATGGTCCCGTCTGCCCTGGTGAGGCCCCACCTGGAATGTTGTGCCATAAAAAGGACATCAAGCTACTGGAGAGTGTCCTGAGGAGGCCACAAAGCTGGGGAAGGGTCTGGAGGGAGAAATCATGGGAGGAGAGGCTGAGGGTGCTTGGTCTGTTCAGCCTAGGGGGGATCTCAGAGCTGTTTCCTCACAAGAGGAGGAGGAGGAGCAGGAGCTGAGCTCTTCTCTCTGGTGACCAATGATAGGACCAGAGGGAATGGCAGGAGATGTGCCAGGGGAGGGTTGGGTTGGACATCAGGAGAAGGTTCTTTCCCCAGAGGGTGGTGGAGCCCTGGAACAGCTCCCCAGGGAAGCAGTCACAGCCTGAGAATATTCCAGAAGCATTTGGCCAAGGCCCTCAGCCCCACAGGGTGAACGTTGGGGTGTTCAGTGCAGGGCCAGGAGTTGGACTGGATGGGCCTGGTGGGTCCCTTCCAACTCAGGGCATTCTGTGATCCTATGAGTCTGTGAATGCTTTTCTGGTTGAATGGCACCACACCCTGCGAAGAGAACCCCGAGCCCGGCCGGGGCCTGGAGGTGTTAATTTGAAAGCACAACAAATCAATTAATTTCCATGTACAAATCCGTGGTGCTGGGAAGGGTTGGTTGGAGCAGAGATGAGGGCGGGCAAAGAGTCAGCAAGGATGGGCGTGGGGCTTGTACACAGGGCCTGGGATGTGGTTCCTTCATCCTTCCCCACCCTTTTCCCCCAGCTCCTGCTGAGCAGGCAGGAGAGGACTCCTGGAGATGGCAATGGAGCCTGGTGGGGAGGGAGAGAGCAGCTGGAGAGGAGGTGGAGGAGCAGGATGATGTCACCTTGCGTGGAGGATCTGCTGTCTCTGCAGCAGACTGTGGCAGTGAAAGCCTCTCTCCTTGTGCAGGCAGAGTCTGGTGGGGACAGGGAATGGAGCTCTTCTCAGCCTCTCTCTGCGCTGCGTTATCGTGGAATCGTGGGATGGGTTGGGTTGGAAGGGACCTCAAAGTCCGTCCTGTTTCATGGGTGGGGGCACCTTCCACTGGATCAGGGGGCTCAAAACCTAAAAAGATTGGATCAGGTGATCCTTGAGGTCCCTTCCAACCTGGCATTCTATGATTCTTTGAAAGCCCCATCCAACCTGGCCTTGGACAACTCCAGGGATGGAGCAGCCACAACCTCTCTGGGCAACCTGGGCCAGGGCCTCCCCACCCTCACAGCAAAACATTTCTCCCCAAGATCTCACCTCAATCTCCCCTCTTGCAGCTCAAAACCCTTCCCCCTCATGCTCTCACAGTATCACAGTATCACAAGGTTGGAAAGGACCTCTGAGATCATCCAGTCCAACCTATAACCCAACACCAACACTAACACCAACCATCATCTAACCCATGGCACTCAGTGCCTCATCCAGTCTCCCCTTAAACCCCTCCAGGGTCGGTGACTCCACCCCCTCCCTGGGCAGCCCATTCCAATGACCAATCACCCTTTCAGGGAAGAATTTTTTCCTCACATCCAGTCCAACCTTTCCCTGACCAAGCTTGAGTCCCTGCCCTCCAGTTCTGTCCCTGGTCACCTGAGAGAAGAGACCAACCCCTGCCCACTACAACCTCCTTTTAGGGAGTTGTAGAGAGCAATGAGGTCTCCCCTGAGCCTCCTCTTCTCCAGACTAAACAGCCCCAACTCCCTCAGTCTCTCCTCGTAGGGCTTGTGCTCCAGCCCCTTCCCCATCTTCGTTGCCCTCCTCTGGACACTCTCCAGTATCCTGACATCTTTCCCAAACTGGGGGGCCCAGAACTGGACACAATATTCAAGGTGAGGCCTGACCAGTGCCGAGGACAGGGGGACGATAACTCCTCTGGTCCTGCTCCCCACACTATTCCTGATGCAGGCCAGGATGCCATTGGCCCTCTTGGCCACCTGGGCACACTGCTGGCTCATGGTGAGCTTCCTGGCCACCAGCACTCCCAGGTCCCTTTCTGCCTGACTCCTCTCCAGCCACTCTGTCCCCAGTCTGGAGCTCTGCTTGGGATTGTTGTGTCCAAAATGAAGTACTCGACATCTGGACTCATTAAACACCATCCCATTGGAATCAGCCCATGGATCCAATCTGTCCAGGTCCCTCTGTAGGGCCATCCTACCCTCTAACAGATCAACCCTTCCTCCCAGCTTGGTGCCATCTGCAAACTTGCTGATGATGGACTCAATCCCCTCATCCAGATCATCAATAAAGATATTGAACAGGACTGGACCCAACACCGATCCCTGGGGACACCACTGGTGACCAACTGGATGAGACCCCATTGCCCACCACTCTCTGGGCTCCATCCAGCCAATTCCTAACCCAGCACAGAGTGCTCCCATCTAGGCCACGGGCTGCCAGCTTCCCTAGGAATCAGCTTCCCTAGAGTCTCTCCCTGCACTCCCTGGTCCAGAGCCCCTTGGGGTTGATCTTCCTGACTCCTTGCTCATCATTCCAGTGCTTCCACAGACAAAAACTGCCTGGAATGTGGTTGGCTAACAGGGCTCTGGTTTGCTCTCTCTGTCCAGTTGGTGTCTGCTGTTGTGGAGTACGGAGGGAAGAGGGTCCGGGGCAGTGACCTCTTCAGTCCCAAGGATGCTGTGGCCATCACCAAACAGTTCCTCAAAGGTCTGAAGGTACAGATCCACCACCAGTGGAATAATGGCAGTTTTGGTCAAATTTAGAGTCACAGAGCAGGGTTTGCATGAAGTGCAAGCCACGTGTCGTAGAGTTCAGATGTTTCATAGTAAATGCCCTGGGTTTTGGGGACATAATTCTCATTGAGGACAGCAGGAGGTGGTTGCTGAAAAGCCTCTAAATGTGGAGTCAGTGCTTAAGGCTCAGTGTGTCCATCAGGTGCTGATCTTGGAATGACAGAATCATGGAATGGGTTGGGTGGGAAGGGACATCACAGCCCACCCAGTCCCATGGGCAGGGACAGCTCCTACTGGATCAGGGGGGCTCCAAGCCCCATCCAACCTGGCCTTCAAACCCCCAGGGATGGGGCAGCCACAGCTTCTCTGGGCAACCTGAGGCCTCCCCACCCTCACAGCAAAACATTTCTCCCCAAGATCTCATCTCAATCTCCCCTCTTTCAGCTCAAAACCCTTCCCCCTCATCTTCTCCCTGCACTCCCTGACCAAGAGCCCCTCCC
Organism: Tapera naevia; assembly: GCA_033556795.1. Classification (NCBI taxonomy): domain Eukaryota; kingdom Metazoa; phylum Chordata; class Aves; order Cuculiformes; family Neomorphidae; genus Tapera; species Tapera naevia. The sequence goes on from JAUMJJ010000047.1 coordinate 24,245, forward strand.
CAGCTTTCCTGGAGCCCTCTTCTCTCTCAGGTTGCCATCCATAACAAGAGCTCCTCTTGCTCTGCAGGGTGTTGAGAATGTCTATACCCAGCACCAGCCTCTCCTGCAGGAAACTCTGGATCAGCTCATCAAGGGCAAGCTCAAGGACAGCCAATACCCCTACCTGGGTCCCAACACGCTGCGTGACAGGTACGTGAGGCCTCGTAGGGCAGAGCTTGGGCCCTACTCTGCTCCTCCCACTTGCTTTGTGGTTTCCCTGTAGATGAGCAAATCTCAGGCTTGGCAGAGCAGTGTCCAGGTCTTGTATTCTCAAAGAGATGCCCTGGGGAAGGGCTCTTTGGACTCTTCCTTCTGGCCAGGACGTGATGTTCCCTTTTTGAGGGCTGAGGTGAAGGATGAAGCCCTTGCTCCAGGCTGCCCGTGGGGGTTCCACCGTGCCCCCTGACTCTGCTCTGTGCGATCTGCTGCTTGTTTGTGGAGTCCCAAAAATAGTCTGACTGCAGGCTCACCCCTCCGAGCCAGGTGCTGTTCCTGCTGGGAATGGGGTCTTGCAGAACCTGGCTGATGACTGTAATTGGAAAGAGCTCTGCCTGGTTTGAGCTGACTGTGCTGGAGCTGAGCTGAGCTGTTGGCTGTGAAGTCCTTAATGTGGGCCTCAGAGTGAGCACGTGGAATCGTTAGAAGCAACCAGTCCTCCTCTACCAGAATTCCCCACACATCCCTCCTTTCCTTGGCACCACAGTTCTTTACATTCCTAGAATGGTTTGGGTTGGAAGGGACCTCAAAGTCCATCCAGTTCCACCCCCTTGCCATGGGCAGAGACACCTCCCACAGGACCAGGGGGCTCCAAACCCAGAGCAGTGGTGGCTGCTCCATCCCTGGAGGTGTCCAAGGCCAGGCTGGATGGGGCTTGGAGCCCCCTGATCCAGTGGGAGGTGTCCCTGCCCATGGCAAGGGGATGGATGAACCTTAAGGTCCCTTCCAACCCAACCCATTCCACAATCCCATGAATGTGCAGCCTTCTGTTGCCATCAGGACGTGCAGGAGTTGTCTTTTGTGGGACGATGCCTCTTTCTTCCCACCTTTTCCCCTCACTGTGCCTCTTGAGCATCCTCCATCCCTGGACTGGCTGGAGAACGCAGCCTCCACGATACATTTAAACCCAAATCCCAGTTGTGCAGCAAAACTACGGCTGCTCCGAGCCCGAGAGGGCTGGAGCTCTGCTGATGTCCTCACAGTATCATAAGGTTGGAAAGGACCTCTGAGATCATCCAGTCCAACCTATAACCCAACACCAACACCAACACCAACCATCATCTAACCCATGGCACTCAGTGCCTCATCCAGTCTCCCCTTAAACCCCTCCAGGGTCGGTGACTCCACCCCCTCCCTGGGCAGCCCATTCCAATGACCAATCACCCTTTCAGGGAAGAACTTTTTCCTCACATCCAGTCTAACCTTTCCCTGACCAAGCTTGAGTCCCTGCCCTCCAGTTCTGTCCCTGGTCACCTGAGAGAAGAGACCAACCCCTGTCTGACTACAACCTCCTTTTAGGGAGTTGTAGAGAGCAATGAGGTCTCCCCTGAGCCTCCTCTTCTCCAGACTAAACAGCCCCAGCTCCCTCAGTCTCTCCTCGTAGGGCTTGTGCTCCAGCCCCTTCCCCATCTTCGTTGCCCTCCTCTGGACACTCTCCAGCATCCTGACATCTTTCCCAAACTGGGGGGCCCAGAACTGGACACAATATTCAAGATGAGGCCTGACCAGTGCCGAGGACAGGGGGATGATAACTCCTCTGCTCCTGCTCCCCACACTATTCCTGATGCAGCCCAGGATGCCACTGGATCCTCGTTTGGCTCCAACATTGATCCTGGCTGAGGAGCTCTGGTGGAATCTTGATTGTGTGTTAAACGTGGCCGGATGTGTCAGCGGGGGCTCCGCGGGGCCCAGGACCGTTGGAACCTTGGGGAGTGATGATGGTTTCACCATGATTGATTGGGTTTGGGGTGGTGGTGGTGGTGGTTGTTGTCAGCCCTGAGCCCAACGCCTCAGGAACGAGGGAATACCCAGCACCATCAGGAACGGTCCAGGAGGAGGAATCACGGGGCAGGATTTGTCCTGCTCTTCCGTTCGGTTCTGTCACAACCGGTCGTGATCTCATCGCAGGCCCCAAGACATCGTCGTCTTCATCATTGGAGGAGCCACCTATGAAGAGGCTTTGGCTGTTTACAACCTGAACCGCACCAACGCGGGCGTCCGCATCGTCCTGGGTGGCACCACCATCCACAACACCAAGAGGTAACCCCTGCCTTCCTCCCCCTGGGTGCTTTCTGTGTGGAACTGCTGAGGGCACCGTGGATTTGGGACACCTCGGGGGCCTTCAAGGTGTTTTTAAGACAGCTGGGTGTAAAGAGCCCGAGCCCTGTTCACGGTGGCTGAGGGACTCGTTCCCAAGCTGAGGGGTTTCTGTGTGTTTTCCTGGATTCCAGGGCAGGGGGTAGATGTGTGGAGTGATTCCTGCTTCTAATTCAGGGCACACTTTAATGTGAACAACCCACAACATCCTGGGCTGCATCCAGAGCAGGGGGACCAGAGGGGAGGGAGGGGATTCTGCCCCTCTGCTGTGCTCTGGGGAGAACCCACCTGGAGCTCTGGAGCCAGCTCTGGAGTCCTGAGCACAGGAAGGACCTGGAGCTGCTGGAGCAAGGCCAGAGGAGGCCACGGAGATGATCCAAGGGCTGGAGAACCTCCTGTATGAGGACAGGCTGAGAGAGTTGGGGTTGTTGAGCCTGGAGAAGAGAAGGCTCCAGGGAGAGCTTAGAGCAGCCTCCCAGGACTGAAAGGGGCTCCAGAAAACCTGGGGAGGGGCTCTGGATCAGGGAGTGCAGGGACAGGATGAGGGGGAAGGGTTTTGAGCTGGAAGAGGGGAGATTGAGATGAGATCTTGGGGAGAAATGTTTTGCTGTGAGGGTGGGGAGACCCAGTTTTCCCAGAGCAGTGGTGGCTGCCCCATCCCTGGAGGTGTCCAAGGCCAGGTTGGATGGGGCTTGGAGCCCCCTGATCCAGTGGGAGGGGTCCCTGCCCATGGAACAGGTTGGGCTTTGATGTCCCTTCCCTCCCAACCCATTCCATGGCTCTGTGATTCTACACAGGGGTTGTGTCAGAAATCCCAGCTCCTCATCCGTGCCAGGTATTTCCAGGTGGGCTCAAGTGCAGTGAGAGGGGTAAAACACAGCTTGGTTTCCAGACCATACACATGAGAGGCTTCTGCACCAGTGTGGTGTTTAAAAAACATCTCCCTTTCTCCCCTTCCTTTCCCTGCCCTTAAGGACTCTCCAGGCTCCAAAGGTGGTGGCACAGAAGCAGTAAAAACTCCCTCACATGATAATCCAGCGGTTCCAAGCATCACTTGCTTGGAAAAAGTCCCCAAAGCCTCCAAATCTGCGGTGCCCATGCTGGAATTTGGCTCCTATTTAATGTCAGATGGTTGGAAAGCTCCTGAGCTGCTGTTAACCCAGTAGTAAATTGCTTTTACGAAGTGGGTTACGAAGGCAAGTCTGTATTAGCCCAGATATCCAGCAATTCCTGCCCAAATTACCCGGCTTCCCCAACCTTCTGCTTTACAAAGTGGCCTTTGAACTAAATCCTGTTTCAGCTGAGCATGAAAATAGTAGGAAAAAGGGATGAGTGGACACCCGAGCTGCCTTAGACTGATAAAAAGAGAAGATGAGTTTAAGTTGTTTTCTGGAAGGATGCAAAAAAACTTGGTTCATAACCAGCCTGGAATCCACTGCAACCTCGGGGGCCAGAGGGGATGGGTGTCACAGACTGAGCTGGGGTTGAGTAGGTGAAGGAAGGTGCTCCTCACCTGGAGCCCTGGGGCCAGCTCTGGAGTCCTGAGCACAGGAAGGACCTGGAGCTGTTGGAGCGAGGCCAGAGGAGGCCACGGAGATGATCCAAGGGCTGGAGAACCTCCTGTACCAGGACAGGCTGAGAGAGTTGGGGTTGTTCAGCCTGGAGAAGAGAAGGCTCTGGGGAGACCTTAGAGCAGCCTCCCAGGACTGAAAGAGGCTCCAGGAAAGCTGGGGAGGGGCTCTGGGTCAGTGAGTGCAGGGAGAGGATTGGGGTGAAGGGTTTTGAGCTGCAAGAGGGGAGATTGAGATGAGATCTTGTGGAGAAATGTTTTGCTGTGAGGCTGGGGAGGCCCTGGCCCAGGTTGCCCAGAGCAGTGGTGGCTGCCCCATCCCTGGAGGTGTCCAAGGCCAGGTTGGATGGGGCTTGGAGCCCCCTGATCCAGTGGGAGGTGTCCCTGCCCGTGGAACTGGATGGGCTTTGAGGTCCCAACCCAACCCATTCCATGGTTCTGTGATTCCCTGAACTCGTGCAACCCCCCCCTTTTCATTATTTAGCACTTCCTTCTGGTGTGACAACCACTCAGCTTGGTGCCATCTTCAAACTTGCACAGGATCTCACTCTCTGTATCATCAAGGAATTGTTTTTCCCCAGTGGATTGGGTACAATTCCCTAAATTTCCAGCATCACCTGCAGCTCCAGCAAAGCCCAGGGGACCTCAGCTTTTCCAGCCAACACACGGAGGTTTCCAACACCAGGGAACCCAGCTATGGTGGTGTCCAACCCCTCCACTAATCCGTTGGCCTTCCCTTAATGAACCATTGCTTATTCCTGTGGGATTAGGGCTGATGGATCACAATAAACAAGGAGATTGTTGCATTAATGCCCCGAGCGGCCCCTGTAAGAGCCCTAATCCCGCGCTTTCATTGTTCTTACCGGTCCAACTGAAATTGTGTCCAACATCTGCGTTCCTTGGGGCAGCTTAAGGGAAATCCATCCTGCTGTTGGCATAAAGTGGGAGCCAAATAGGCCTTTGGGGGTTGGTCGTGTTGTTAAAGCCATGTTTTGGGGGCAGTTTGGCTGTTTTAGAGACTGGGGAGTGAATCAGGGAACGGTTTGGGTTGGAAGGGATCTTAAAGATCATCCAATTCCAACCCCTTGCTGTGGGCAGGGACCCCTCCCACTGGATCAGGGGGGTCCAAGCTCCATCCAGCCTGGCCTTGAACACCTCCAGGGATGGGGCAGCCACCACTGCTCTGGGCAACCTTGGCCAGGACCTCCCCACCCTCACACTCATTTTGCTGCCCTGGGCACCAAAGCCGAGATCCCTGGATCCTGCCTGCAGTATCACAGCATCACAAGGTTGGAAAGGACCTCTGAGATCATCCAGTCCAACCTATAACCCAACACCAACACCAACCATCATCTAACCCATGGCACTCAGTGCCTCATCCAGTCTCCCCTTAAACCCCTCCAGGGTTGGTGACTCCACCCCCTCCCTGGGCAGCCCATTCCAATGACCAATCACCCTTCCAGTGAAGAACTTTTTCCTCACATCCAGTCTAACCTTTCCCTGACCAAGCTTGAGTCCCTGCCCTCCAGTTCTGTCCCTGGTCACCTGAGAGAAGAGACCAACCCCTGCCCACTACAACCTCCTTTTAGGGAGTTGTAGAGAGCAATGAGGTCTCCCCTGAGCCTCCTCTTCTTCAGACTAAACAGCCCCAACTCCCTCAGTCTCTCCTCGTAGGGCTTGTGCTCCAGCCCCTTCCCCATCTTCGTTGCCCTCCTCTGGACACTCTCCAGCATCCTGACATCTTTCCCAAACTGGGGGGCCCAGAACTGGACACAATATTCAAGATGAGGCCTGACCAGTGCCGAGGACAGGGGGACGATAACTCCTCTGCTCCTGCTCCCCACACTATTCCTGATGCAGCCCAGGATGCCATTGGCCTTCTTGGCCACCTGGGCACACTGCTGGCTCATGGGGAGCTTCCTGGCCACCAGCACTCCCAGGTCCTTTTCTGCCTGACTCCTCTCCAGCCACTCTGTCCCCAGTCTGGAGCTCTGCATGGGATTGTTGTGTCCAAAATGAAGCACCCAACATTTGCACTCATTAAACACCATCCCATTGGAATCAGCCCATGGATCCAGTCTGCCCAGGTCCCTCTGTAGGGCCATCCCACCCTCAACCCTTCCTCCCAGCTTGGTACCATCTGCAAACTTGCTGATGATGGACTCAATCCCCTCATCCAGATCATCAATAAAGATATTAAACAGGACTGGACCCAACACCGATCCCTGGGATCCATCCTTAAACGCTCTGCATCATCCAGGAGGTCTCCAGTTGCTCCCTGTGCCTTCCCAAAAGAGGGAGCAGCTCCGTGGGCACCCAGTGCAGCAGCAGAACCAACCTGGGGGTTGTTTTTCTCCTCACTCCCAGCCTTCCCGTGCGGATGCCGAGGCAGGAGGAGGCGGGGTGGAAACCTCCCGCTGGGGCATCCTCGACACTTCACAGCCAGGGCAGCGGGGGTGTCCCCATCCCTGGACCCGAAAACCCTGTGGCCGTGGCACTTGAGGACAGGGTTTGTCCAGCACTGGATGAGCTTGGAGGGCTTCTCCAACCTTCATGAGTCCGTGATTCTGTGGTTCTGAGCTGTTGTGGGCAGGTCTTCTCCTCTTTGGCACCATCTCCACACGAGCGACTCAAATCCCAGCAACAGCGGAGGAGAAGGTCTCAGTTGACAGAGAACGGAGGGTGTAGAGCACTCACTGACTCTGTTTGAAGGCTCCAGGCCAAGCCCTGGGGCTCCTTTCTCTGTGTGAGAATCACAGAAACCTCAAGGGGTTCCAAAACTCGTGGCCATGGCACTTGGGGACATCTTTTAGTCAAAGAATCAAAAGAATCGCTTGGTTGGAGAAGACCTTTTTGAGGTCATTGAGTCCAACCCATCCACGACCATCCCTGAGCACCTCATCTACGCATCTTCTAAACCCCTCCTCCACCTCCCTGGACAAGTCCCTCCCTGTGTCTCTACTAACCTGGATTTTTCTTGGCAGCTTCCTGGAGGAGGTCACCGCGTCGGGGTTCCGCGGCCGGAGCGCCGAGGGCTCTCACGTTGCTCCAAGGTCAAGCAGCAGGCGGTGAATCCGGGAGGAATCCCTGTCTCAACCCATCTGGAGCTTCCACAAACGGCTTCGGAGCTGAGGTGGCCGTTCCCACGCTTGGAACCTCCACTGGGCACGAGGAGCAGCGACCGCTGGAGTTGGCGACTGCCCTGATGGACCAGGACCTTCTCCAACCGCAGCACCCTCAGCATCTTCACAGCTGGGGTTGTCACCTCCGTGAGAGCTTGGGAAAGGGTCCCTGCAGAAGCACCAAGTCCCTGCAGCCCTTCCAGAAAGCTCCACTCTGAGCTGATTTGTCCGTGTCAGTCTCCTGATGAACGTTTAACGATCCCAGGCCTCCTCGTGCGTCCCTCGGAGGCGAAATCCAGGGGCACTGGAAGCCCCTTTGCTCTGCTCTGTATATTTTGAGTCCCATTAAAGAACCCATTTTGGCTGAACCTCTCATTTATTAAATGATTTGTGGTGCCACTGAGGTGTAATTAACTCTTTATTAACTCCTGTTTGCCATAAGAACCAAACCCAACTCCAAGAACCAAACCCAAGTCCATAAAAACCAAACCCAAGTCCATAAAAACCAAACCCAAGTCCATAAGAACCAAAACCAAATCCATAAGAACCAAAACCAACTCCATAAGAACTAAACCCAACTCTGTATTAATCAAACCCAACTCTTAACAACCAAATTCAACTCCATAAGAACCCAAATCCATAAGAACCAAACCCATCTCTGTATGAACCAAAACCAAATCCATAAGAACCAAACCAAAATCTGCAAGAACCAAACCCAACTCCATAAAAAACAAACTCCATAAAACCCAAACCCAACTCCATAAGAACCAAAACCAAATCCTTAAGAACCAAAACCAACTCTGTAAGAACCAAACCACTCCGTAAGAACCAAATTCAACTCCATAAGAACCAAACCAAACTCTTAAGAACCAAATCCAACTCCAAGAACCAAACTCAACTCCATAAGAACCAAACCCAACTCCGTATGAACCAAACCCAGCTCCATAAGAACGAAAACCAACTCCATAAGAACCAAACCCAACTCCAAGGGGCGCACCGGGGCCTTGAAAGCGTGGTTGAACCGAGAAGCCCCTCTCTCCAAAGTGCTGCACTCGGCCTGGATGCTGCAGTTTTGCTCCTTGGGATGTGTTGGTTCCTAATAAACAGTTACCAAAATATCTCCTGGCTGCCAAGATCTTTCTGTATTCCTCACCCTCCCTCTCCGTGTAATTTCGCCTCTGGATATCGAGCGCGAAGCTGCCGCCGCGGAGCTGAGTTGGGTTTAATTAGGACACGTGGATTTTTCTTGTCTCCGAGGATAATTACAGAGTTGTTGTCTACAAAGAGAGCTGCTGGGTGGGAGATTCCATCCCTCTTGGAAGGACCCAGCCAGGGAAGTGCCGGCTTCCCGTGACTCAGCTCCGTTCTCCTCCCTCCAAGGCTCTTCCAGGTGGTGGGAGCAGGAGCCTGCAGTGACTCGGGGCTTCCCAGCACCTGCAGAGTCACCACGTGGGGCTGGGAAGTGGGGTGGGAAGGGCAGGAGAGAGAGAGAGAGAGAGAGAGGGGCCTGTCTGCAGGAGTGGTCCCCAGGGATGTGATTCCTGACTCCACCTTTTGGGAGGTCCCTCCCAGCTCTGGACCTTTTGCCGTGGTGGTTTTATTGGGAATTTTTGATGGATCCTGCAGCCACCTTCAAAAGTTGAACCCTACTGGAAATCCAAGCTGGGAAAAGAAATCATCCAGGAATACGGGCTGGGTTAAACCATGGGCTGAGCTAATTAACAGCTAAATTAACAGCTAACGAAGGGCTGAATTCTTCCATGAGCTCTTCCGGTGTGCGAGAGCCGTGGATCTCATTGGGCACAAAGCCACGTTTACTGTGGTGACCGGGAATGTAGATCATGGGACAATGGGGGCTCCTTGGAGCTGGGACAGGGATGGGGTCAGGGATGAGGATGGAGATGGAGCAGGGAATGGAGCTGAGGCTGGGATGAGGATGGGGATGGGGACAAGGGGATGTGGACAGCATCAGGGATGGAGCTGGGAATGCAGATCAGACCAGGGATGAGGATGGGAGACGGAGACAGGGATGAGGATGAGGATGGGGCTTGGGACAGAGCTGGAGCTGGATGGGGACAGGGAGAGGGATGAAGCTGGAGATGGGGTTGGGGACCCGAATGAGGAGAGGGATGAGGATGAGGTTGGGGATGGGTGCTGGGGACTGGGACCGGGATGGAAATGGAACTGGAGACGGGGTTATGGACTGGGATGGGGACGAGGATGGGGATGAGGATGGAGCTGGAGATGGGGCTGGGAACGGGGGTGGGGATAGCGATGGGGACGTGGATGGCATCAGTGATGGAGCTGGGAATGGAGATGGAGATTGGGATGGAATGGAATGGGGCTGGGGACAGAGTTAGGGACCAGGATGGGGACCAGGATGTGGCTGGGGATGGGGCTGAGAATGGGGCTGGGGCTGGGGACAGGGGCAGCATCAGGAATGGGGATGGAGCTGGGGATGTGGGATAGGGATGGGGATCTCAGGCCTATGGACACCTTCTCGTGCCCGACTGCTGCCAGCGTGGCCCAGGAGGTCCCATCCCTCCTGTCCCAGCAAACCCAGTGGGATCAGCCTCCAAGGTCCAGTTCCAGCACTAGAGTGGGATGAGCTCAGCAATCGGAGCCGGTTTCCCTCCTGTCTCCCTTCCTCCTGTTTCAGCTGTTGATGATCCCAGCTCTGAGTCACCGGTCACATCCTTCGCACACTGAGTCACCGTCGCGCTGCTGCCTGCGGCTTCGTCCCCCTCACGTTCAGGGAACCATGGAATGGGTTGGATGGGAAGAGCCTTCCAGGAACTGACATCCCTGGGGATGGGCACCCCTGGAGATGGGCATCCGTGGAGATGGGCACACCTGGAGATGGGCACCCCCGGAGATGGGAATTACTGGGGATGGACTTCCTTGGAGATGAGCACCCATGGAGATGGTCATCCCTGGAGATGGGCATTAGTGGACATGGGCACCCCACATCCCTGGGGATGGGCATCTCTGGAGAAGGGCATCCCTATGCTTGGCCCCATTCCTCAGGAAACGGTGCCGTCCCTCCTGACCCCTCAGCACCTGCAGTTGCTTCCAAATGGTGAAAAATCATCAAAAGATGGTTTTCCAGATAACAAAAAAAAGGGGAAACTGAGGAACCAAGAGAGTAACTCCTGACCCTGAACCCCACGGGGCTGCACATGGGAAGGCACTTCCAGCCCCACATATCCAGCCCTATATATGAAGCCCCATACACACACCCAGCCCCACACACACCCAACCCCACCAATCCAGCCCCACACACATCCAGCCCCCATATTCAGCCCCCCAGCCCCACACATCCATCCCCACACCTCCAACCCTGCATATCCAGCCCCCCATATCCAGCCCCACACATCCAGCCCCACACATCCAGCCCCACATATCCAGCCCCACTTACCCAGCCCCACACCTCCAACCCTCCACATCCAGCCCCACACATCCAACCCCACATATCCAGCCCCACACATCCATACCCACATCTCCAAACCTGCATATCCAGCCCTCCACATCCAGTCCCACACATCCAACCCCACTTATCCAGCCCCCCATATCCAGCCCCACACATCCAGCCCCACACATCCAACCCCACATATCCAGCCCCACACATCCATACCCACACCTCCAAACCTGCATATCCAGCCCTCCACATCCAGTCCCACACATCCAGCCCCACATATCCAGCCCCACTTACCCAGCCCCACACCTCCAACCCTCCACATCCAGCCACACACATCCAACCCCACACATCCAACCCCACACATCCAACCCCACACCTCCAAACCTGCATATCCAGCCCTCCACATCCAACCCCACTTATCCAGCCTCCCACATCCAGCCCCACATATCCAGCCCCACACACCCAGCCCCCCATATCCAGCCCCACAAACACATCCAGCCCCACAAACACCTCCAGCCCCACGGCCCCAGCCCCTCGCGCCGCAGCGAGGCGCAGACAAAGCCGAACGCCCCCCGTGGGCCGCGCTCGGCCCCGTGCGCCCCACGTCATCGCCGCTATAGATGGAGCTGGGGCGCCGGGGCCAGCGCAGAGCGAGCCCGCTGAGCCCCGCGATGCTGCCGGGGGCCGGCGGGGGGCACGGGGGGGCTGCATGGCCGGGACAGGGTCCCAGCGGCCGGGTGGGCTCCGCGTAACCTCAGAGCATCCGTAGGTTCCGAAGGGAGAAGCCGGCGGGGAATCCGAAGAGCATCCCTGCGTATTCCCAACGTTGCCCCTCTCAGCCCTCCCCCCCCTCCCCCGCCCCAGAACAGCGAGGAATGATGAAGAAAACCAATCCTGCCAAGAGGGTGAGTGGGATCGGGTCCCGGAATGAGGGATGCTCTGGGTTTGGGGTGCTCAGCTCTCCATACCCCCCCCCCCCCCCCCGCCCCGACTTCATCCTTTTCCCTCTGCTCCCCGCGCCTTTCCCCGGCAAATAAAACCCCCCAAAAGGATCAAAACAAACCCAACACCGGTTTCACCTCCCGACTGCCCAGCACTGCTCCTTCCCCCCACCCCCCCCCCTCGAATCCACCGGGAATTCTGCTCGGAGCAATGCAGGCAGCGGTTTGGTTTTTCTTTCATTCCTGATCCCAAGGAAAAGCGATGAAGCCCGGAGTCCCCATCGCTCCGTCGCTGCTCCGTGCGGCCGCTATCCCTGAGGATCCAATCCCTGAGGAATCTGAGATACAAACCCACCCGGAGATTCCATCTCTGGGATTCATTGGGCATAAAAGGCTCCAAAAAAAATCCAATTTTTGCCTTTTTTCTGCTTTAAATCCCCCCGCTCCCCCCCGTGTTTCTCTTCCCACGGGCGTTGTGCGGAGCGAACGGAGCGGAACAGCTTTATATAATGCCCAGGGTGAAACCCTGCCTGCGATTCCTGCCTCATTCCCAAGGTTTTATTGTTGTTTCCTTCGGCAAAATCCATGGGGAACGACGGAGAGAGGGGCCGGAGCGAGGGGGAGGGAAAGTTAGGCAAAGAGGGAGGAGGGGGGAGTGGAAAACTGGGAATAATGCTGTGTTTTCCCCCAATTTTCTTCCCTCTCCCTTTGTGCCAGGGGCTGCAGGATGGGACTCAGCAACCGGCGCAGCCGGAGAAGGTCGGTTGGGTGCGGAAATATTGTGGGAAAGGCATTTTTCGGGAGATCTGGAAGAACCGTTACGTGGTTTTGAAGGGAGATCAGCTCTACGTCTCTGAGAAGGAGGTAGGCTCGGCTTCCTGCCCCATCCCCCTTCCTGCCCATCGCAGCTGGGGGCTCCAAGGCTTTTTGAGGGGGGGGGGAGGGGGTGTCTCCTGCTGGAGGAACCTGGGTCTCAGCTCCAGCCGCTGTTTTCTCCCAGACAAAGCCAACTGGGAGACATTTTCCCAGCGCTGGACACATGGAAGGAGTCACTCAGCAAGGGGTTAAAGCCTCATCCTGCTCTGGTGCTGAGCCTGTCCTGCCAAGAACCACCCCAGTAGTCTTGTTCCCAGCTCCTGCTGCTCCATTTGGGAATAACTGTGCTGCCCCAGCTGGAATTGAGCCATTTATGGAGCCCTTATTTCCTGTATTTCATTCCCCCCCTGGGATAATTTAGCCATGGATCCAACACCGTGTGGGAATCCGTGTCCCCTCTCCTCCCATCACCGGGGTTCAGGGTGTTTACATTGGAGTTAATCAGACGTGACAGCCAGGCTGGGACTTGTCTTCCTTGCAAAATCCCCCTCCCTTGCTTTTTGTCTGGATAAATCCATCAGGAAGAAATCCCCAGCAGCGGCTCCTGAGCCCTTTAAACTCAAGAGGTGGCACAGGGGGAATGTTTGGAGCCAGGATGGTGCCAGGACAGGGTGTTTGGGGTGAAAACACAGAGCTGGGGCTGGGTTTGGGTGAGTTTCCACCCCCCTGAGTGGGCATTGGTCCCTGATGGGCATCGCGTGCTGCTCGGATGCGCCGTTACCTGGTCAGCTTTATCCCTTTAGAGACAATAATTTGATTGAGGGGCTGATGGGGTCACGGGGCAAAGTGCAGGTGGATCAGGGGTGTTAGGACACAGAAATAGCCAAGAGCCCAGGTCACGCTTATCCGTGTGTTGGCGTTCCACAGCTCATCCCCACTGAGCTCCCGGTGGCTCCAAACTGGGGGGAGAAACGAGGATGTGGGGAATAAATGTTGGCTGCGGGATGGGGGATTTGGTAAAGAGAAAGAAGGGAGTGGTTAGAGATGGTGAACACCAAACCTCTGGTGAGTCTACGGATACATTCATGGAATCATGGAGTGGTTTGGGTTGGAAGGGACCTCAAAACTCATCCAACTCTGATGAGTCTATGATACATTCGTGGAATCATGGAATGGTTTGGGATGGAAGAGACCACAAAGCCCATCCAGTTCCATCCCCCTTGCCATGGGCAGGGACACCTCCCACTGGATCAGGGGGCTCAAAGCCCCATCCAACCTGGCCTTGAACACCTCCAGGGATGGGGAAAGTGATGATGGATGGGGAAAGTGAGATGGAAAGGTGGATGTGACAGGTACCCAGCGAGGCGTAACCGATCCTCTCTGGTTCCCAGTGCTTCCCGGTTCCCTTAACGCAGGGTGCAGCACGGATTTCCCATCAGTAGGGACTCTCACAAACAGCTCCTGCACCTCTGGAGCTGCTTGGGAGCCGGATTGATGGCTGGAAGGGTTGGAACCTGCTGCCTCGTGTTCTGCCGGTCTTGCTCCATGGATTTGTGGTCCGGGGGTCCCAATCCAGGGTAGCACGGGTGGAAGAGAAACAATCCTTCAGCCCAGTTCACTGGGATTGAACTGGAGTTGCACTTTTTGAGCCAAGGCCTGGTAACCATGACTGAGTTCAAACAACCAGGGAGCTGCCTGCTCGGATCAGGCTGTGCCTGCGTTGCCGGCAGAGTTGGAATTGCTGGGATGGGATTGGGAAGAGGCTGGACTCTGTGCTAGGGAATTCCCTGCAGGCTGAGCACTGTTAGCAGGATGCTCTGTGCTCCCTGGGGCAGGTCTGAAGGTGCAGAGACAGCAACGTGGAGGGGGAATGTGGGGCTGGGGGACTCAGAGAGGGACACCAGGTCTCTCGTTCCGTGGGGGAAGGACTCGCATGGATGGGCAGAGGGAGAAATGAGGTTGTGCAGAAGGAAAGGCAGATGGAATTGGCTCCTTGCTGGCTCTTCAGGCAGGACACGAGGCACCGACCACTGGAGTCCACCGGACACATCCTCCCTGTGCTCAGGACCTTCACTAGGGAGAGGGAAAGGGCATTTCCAGGAGCTCCTCAAAGCCCCGGAATCACCCATTACGGATGTGCTGTGGTGGCTGTGCTCCCTTGGGAATGCTGGCAGGGAAAGCCAGGAGAACACTGGCCTCGATCTGGGCAAACTCCCCCATTTGGGATCCTCCTGGAGCCTCCATGTGCTCACCAGCCCCGCGCCACGGCTGCCGGGAGAGCAGAGCCGCGCCGTGGGGCACAACACCCTCCCTTAGGCTGTGTGAACCCTCCCTTTGATGGGAAGAGCTCTGGAGCTTGATTGGGAAAAAAAGAGTGTTTTCCAGACTCCGGGCCACCCTGAAGTCCCCAGCTGGATTGCCAGTGGCTGTGGGACAACTGGGGTGTCCTGGACACCCAGTGCTGCTGGATGCCCCTCTGATACTTTTGAGCTCTGGAGAATAAACAGAGAGGAAAGTCTTTGCTTGGCCAAGGAGCAGGGAATTCTGCCCAGGAGGGTGCAGGAATCAGCGCCCATGGTGATGTGGAGGATGTCTGTCTGTCTGTCCCTCCCAAATACATCCAGGCAGCTGGAACATCTGCACGCTCCGAGCCCAGGAGAGGGACAGGGCCGTGCAGGGGCTGGTGTTGAGCAAGGGGCTCTGGTGTTTGCTTCAGAGAGCGTGTGTGGGGTTTTCTTTAACAGCCAAAACCCCCAGAGCATGTGCGGCCGCGGCTCTGCGTGCGAACGGCCATAAATAACCCTCAGCAGCGCCTGCCGGTGTCTTTATATGGAAGAATCTGGGGCCAGGCAGAAATGTGGTTGCAGAGGTAACATCTGGCCCCATACGTGTGCCCTGAGGGGGCTCCATGACGCCGGGAAGGACGGATCCATCTCTGGCACCCGGGTGGCATCTCCGGGAGTCCCAGTACGGGAGGTGGCTGCACCCACTGGACCGTTGTTGCTCAGCAAAGCCAGGGGTGTGCTCGGCAAAGGGAGCTGGGATCTGCTCTGCTCCCACAGGATGAGCATCCCACGGGGTCCCACAGCATGAGAATCCTGCAGGATGCAGCGGGATGAGGATCCCACGGCACGAGCATCCCTCAGGATGAGCATCCTGCAGCGTGAGGGTCCCACAGCGTAAGCATCCCATAGTATAAGCATCCTGCAGGATGAGGATTCTACAGGGTGAGCATCCCATAGGATGAGGATCCCACAGGATGAGGGTCCTGCAACATGAGGAACCCACAGGATCAGGATCCCGCAGCACGAGCATCCCACGACGTGAGGATCGTGCAGCGTGAGGATCCCGCAGGATGAGGATCCCAGAGCACGAGCAATCCGTTAGGATGAGCATCCTGCAGCAGGAGCATCCTGCAAGAGCCCACAGGATGAGCATCCCGCAGGATGAGCATCCCACAGGATGGGGATCCCACAGGATAAGCATCCCACAGAAGGAGGATCCCACAGCACGAGCATTCCTCGGGATGAGGGTCCCCCTACCCACTCATTCTCCCAGCAGGAGCTGCCTGGAGCTCCCACAAACAGCTCAATACATTGGGATTTGCCAAGCAGAGCAGGACTGAGCCTCTTTTGGATTTTCACACCCCAGGGGAGAAGATGAAGCCACTGCTGGACTGTGCTGAGATGAGATGTGTGAGAGGATCTTCCTTACTCCAGATCCCTGCTTCTCTAGCATGGCTGATGGGGCAGGAGCAGGGCAGGACAAGCAATAGGATGAGAAGAAACGGCCTCAAGTTGCACCAGGGGAGGTTTATATTGGATATTGGGAAAGATTCCTTCATGGAAAGGGTTGCCAAGCCCTGGCAGGGGCTGCCCAGGGCAGTGGGGGAGTCTTCATCCCTGCAGGGGTTCAAAAACCCTGTGGATGTGGCACTTGGGGACAGGGTTTGGTCAGCGTGGTGGGGTTGGGCTGGATGAGCTCGGAGGGCTTTTCCAACCTTAATGATTCCATGATTCTATGGATGCAGCCAGAGGAAGAATTCAATAGCAGAGACCCCGGGGACACAAGAATAGAAAACTCCAGTGGAAATGGTCACTGGAGGGGCTGAACCTCAGCCCGGTTTCTGCAGCGATGGGAGAGCAGACTCGACTGTTTCTGCAAAGATCAAAGACCTCCTCTGCCATGAATTATTTTTGCTCCATCAAAGCCTCCAGAACAGAGTGGATTTGGGGGATGGAGCTTTGGAGTTAACTCTGATATTAACCTTGGTGTTCCCTGTCAGCTCCACTCAAGCTCAGCGGCTGCTCCAGGGCAGAGCTGGGGCTGGTTAACAGGGACAGCTCTGTCATCCCAGAGCACGGCAGGGAAGGGGTTAAACACCAGGACTCCTGGATGCTCTCCTCAGTTGCTCCCTACGTGAAGTCAAAGCAGACATTTATTTACTTCTGCTTGAACTTCTCCATCTGGGGCTGATAATTCCCATCTCCCTCAGGCTCAAGGAGCCCAGGATCGTGGGTCACGCGTGGTGGGATCCCACGGGAAAGGGGTCGTCTCTGGGCAGGGGATGACACTGATGGGGACGTTCAGATGAGACATTAGGAGAAATCCATGCACCAACAGGGTTCTCAGGCACTGGGGCCACTGCCCAGGGAGGTGGTGAAGACCCCATCCCTGGAGGGATTTAAAAGCCGGGGGGGATGAGGTGCTCAGGGATGGTTCAGTAGAGGACAGGGATTGTTGGACTCAATGATCTCAAAGGTCTTTTCCAACCAAATGATTCTCTGATTCTCTGCTGCACGAAAATGACTGCTGGGAGCTGATCACGGGGCTGATCGGATGGGTTCAGCCAGCCAAAAATCCTATTGATCCACATTGATTCCTGCTGGGAATCCATGTGCTTTTTTGCATTGCTGACCTGGGCTTGGGGGTTAGAGATGAGACTGGTGGATTTATTTCAGTTAGGGAACGCCTGGGCTTTCTCTCTGGCAGAAACCAAGTCTGTAAGGAGAGGAAATGCATTTTATCAGAGCAGAGGATGCACCTGGGAAAGGCAAACGGGGCCCAAGTGATGCTCTTTTATAACTGCATCGACCCAGAGTCTTTTGGTCTCCCAGCCAGGAATGAGAGCAGTCGCTGAGGGATCCCTCTCCTCCGTGGACTACAGAGGGACCTGGTCAGGCTGGAGAGGGGCCTGTGTGAACCTCATGAGGGGCAACAAGGCCAAGGTTCTGCACCAGGGTCAGGGCAATCACAAGCACCAATCCCAGCTGGGTGGAGAATGGCTTGGGAGCAGCCCTGAAGAGAAGGACTTGGGGTGCTGGGGGAGGAGAAGCTCCCCGGGAGCCGGCAAAGAGCCCAGAAACCCCCCATGTCCTGGGCTGCATCCAGAGCAGGGGGACCAGAGGGGAGGGAGGGGGTTCTGCCCCTCTGCTCCTCTCTGGGGAGAGCCCACCTGGAGCCCTGGGGCCAGTTCTGGAGTACTGAGTACAGGAAGGACTTGGAGCTGTTGGAGCGAGTCCAGAGGAGGCCATGGAGATGATCCAAGGGCTGGAGATCCTCCTGTGCAGGACAGGGTGAGAGAGTTGGGGTTGTTCAGCCTGGAGAAGAGACCTTAGAGCAGCCTCCCAGGACTGAAAGGGGCTCCAGGAAAGCTGGGGAGGGGCTCTGGATCAGGGAGTGCAGGGAGAGGATGAGGGGGAAGGGTTTTGAGCTGAAAGAGAGGAGATTGAGATGAGATCTTGGGGAGAAATGTTTTGCTGTGAGGGTGGGGAGGCCCTGGCCCAGGTTTCCCAGAGCAGTGGTGGCTGCCCCATCCCTGGAGGTGTTGAAGGGCAGATTGGATGGGGCTTGGAGCCCCCTGATCCAGTGGGAGGTGTCCCTGCCCATGTCAGGGGGTGGAACTGGATGAGCTTTGAGTTCCTTTCCCACCCAACCCATTCCAAGATTCCATCCTTCCATGAACTCAGACAACCCCCCCTTCATTATTTAGCCAAACGACGCTTTCGGGGCCGGAACACGCAAGGCGAGAGGTGCTGACGGGAGCTGAGCTCAACACCACCTCCTGAGGGTCAGTTTTGCCCTCACTCCCTCACTCTCCTCCACCCATTCCCTCCTCCCCCGTGGGTTTCTGGTCATTGTTCTCTGGTTTTCTCCCAGCGTTGTCGTTGGGAACAGCGCGGACACAGCTGGGCTCCCACCACTTCCCCTCAGGAAGCCCAGGGCCAGCACGAATGGGCTCTGCAGTGATGAGATGTTAATGAGGAAAAGCTTCTCAGGGCTTTCTCCAGCCTGGTCTTGTTTGCTACCAAAAGCCTCAGCTCAATTAGCACAAGAGCACTTGAAAAGCTGTCGGTGCTCGCTCCTCGTTTGTTCCGGCATCGTCCAAACACAGCGCTCGGCGTGGAAGGGCTCTTTGTGCCTGTGTAGGGCTGGAAGTAGAGTCTGGAGCTCATTTATCAGCTGTGGTGTAGCCACTGGAGGAGGGAAGGCAGCCATGGTGAGGCCACACCTCGAATCCTGGGTTCAGGTTTGGGCCCCTCACTCTGAGAAAGACCTTGAGGGGCTGGAGAGTGTCCGGAGAAGGGAACGGAGTTGGGGAAGGGGCTGGGGAACAAGTCCTGTGAGGAGCAGCTGAGGGCCCTGGGGGTGTTTAATCTGGAGAAGAGACCTCATCGCTCTCCACAGCTCCTGGAAAGAGGTTGTGAGGTGGGTGTTGGTCTCCTCTCCCAAGGAACAAGCGGTGGGACAAGAGGGAACAGACAGAAGTTGTGCCAGGAGAGGTTTAGGTTGGATATTGGGAAAGATTCCATCACTGACAGCGTGGTGGAGCCCTGGCAGAGGCTGCCCAGGACAGTGGTGGCACAACTTGAGGCCATTTCCTTTCATCCCACCCCTTGTTTCTTGGCAGCAGAGCCCGACCCCTGCCTGGCTCCAACCTCCTCTCCAGGAGCTGTGGAGAGCGATGAGGCCTCCCCTCAGCCTCCTCTTCTCCAGACTAAACACCCCCAGGGCCCTCACTGCTCCCACAACCCCTGTTCTCCAGCCCCTTCCCCAGCTCTGTTCCCTTCTCTGGATGTGCTCCAGCCTCTCGGGGTCTTTCTTGGAGTGAGGGGCAATTTTGCAGGTCTCTGTCTCTGTCACACCTGAAACTCTCCCAATGCTCCCTGAATTTCTTCTTCCAGTTCCCTTGCAGGCCGGATCCGAGCAGTTCCCACCTTGTGCAGCCAGGGAACTGCGAGGAACAAGGAGCCAGCAACGCACAGGCCGCGAAACTCGGGTGTCCCCATCACCCACCAGTCCTGTCCCCACTGCCCGAGCTGGTGTTGCACACGTGGGTTCCTCTTGTAGCCTCAGCCCAGTTTAGCTCAGCTCTGCAGAAGTTCCTGTCCCTCAGGGGCTGGTGGAACCGCTCAGCTTGGGGAAGTGAAACTTCCCTCTCGGCTTCTGAGAGGAACACGTTGGCTGATTCCAGCCTCGAGCTGCCCATGCTCAGATATTCAGCTTCACTGAGAACCTCCAGGTCTCTGGTTACACCCCAAGCCACGCTGTGACCTCTTGAATGTCTCGTGGATACATTTACACTCGGTGTCTTGTGATTTTCTGCACCTTCCGCCTTCGCTTTGAGCCTGGCACATCCCAACAGGGAACCACTTGGGTGAATCATCACCAAAACAGCCCGAGGAAAACCACAGGACTTGGTCTGGACGGAGCGGCTGCGCTCGTGCTTCGCTCCTGGTTTGGCCCCAAATGCAGCCCTGGTGTGAACCAGGGAGCTGCTGCAGGTGGTGACGTGGTGAGGGAGGAGAGTTTGTCAGCAGGAGACACAAGGGGTGGTTAATAAAAAACACATCAGGGATCCTCCTGCCAGGGAGGATCTGCAGGGAGAGCCCACCTGGAGCCCTGTGTCCAGTTATGGAGTCCTGAGCACAGGGAGGACCTGGAGCTGTTGGAGCAAGGCCAGAGGAGGCCACGGAGATGATCCAAGGGCTGGAGAACCTCCTGTACAAGGACAGGCTGGGAGAGTTGGGGTTGTTCAGGGTGGAGAACAGAAGGCTCTGGGGAGACCTCAGAGCAGCCTCCCAGGAGTGAAAGGGGCTCCAGGAAAGCTGGGGAGGGGCTCTGGGTCAGGGAGTGCAAGGATGAGGGGAAAGGGTTTTGAGCTGAAACAGGGGAGATTGAGATGAAATTTTGGGGAGAAATGTTTTGCTGTGAGGGTGGGGAGGCCCTGGCCCAGGTTGCCCAGAGCAGTGGTGGCTGCCCCATCCCTGGAGGTGTTGAAGGCCAGGTTGGATGGGGCTCTGAGCCCCCTGATCCAGTGGGAGGTGTCCCTGCCCATGGCAATGGGTGGAACTGGGTGGGCTTTGAGGTCCCTTCCAACCTACAGAAAGGGGCTCCAGGAAAGCTGGGGAGGGGCTCTTGATGGGACAGTGCAGGGAGAGGACGAGGGGGTGGTTCTGTGATTTTCTGACAGCCCCACACGCACGCAGGGCGTTGGTGGGCGAGGGGCACCACCCGTGCAGCAGGGTCTCGGGTGGGCAAGGGTGACGAGTCCGCCCTGGCACTCGTCGATCTGAGCGGGAAGAACCAGCTGCACCCAAAGGGGTTTCTCTGACCCAGTTACACCCAACCCTTCTGCATCCTCCTGCAGATGTTCCTCAAGGCGAGGCATCTGAGTCCCAAGAGCTGAGAGCGCAGGCTCCGCGTGCCCGAGGGAGGAGGGAAAGGGCTGGGGAAGCCCCAGTGACCTACATGAGGAAACATCTGGAGCCGCCGCGTCACAGCTGGGGCTCACGGGGATCGGCTTTTCCTGCTGCAAATGAAAGGGCTGAGTTCAGCCAAGATTCTTGGAAAGAGGTGGATTGCAGGATGGTGCTGGGAAGAGATCAAAGCCGATTAGAAACGCCCGGGGAGGATATGGAGATGGAGAGGTTCTGTGTGAGACGATTCTGTAGCTGTTGTTTACAAGCAGAAAGATGAGGTCGGTAACGGGGCTTCCAGAATCGCTGTGCACAGCGTCTGCCTCCGGTTCTGGAGGAGAAACTCAGGGCATGGAAGGAAAAAAGGGAAGAGGGGGAACCCCCAGTTGTTGTGTAAGACCAGCTGGTCGGTTTGTTGGTGTCTCCAGTTAGAATCATGGAATGGTTTGGGTGGGAAGGGATCTCAAAGCCAGTTCCATAGGCAGGGACACCTCCCACTGGATCAGGGGGCTCCAAGCCCCATCCAACCTGGCCTTCAACACCTCCAGGGATGGGGCAGCCACCACTGCTCTGGGCAATCTGGGCCAGGGCCTCCCCACCCTCACAGCAAAACATTTCTCCCCAAGATCTCATCTCAATCTTCCCTCTTTCAGCTCAAAATCCTTCCCCCTCATCCTGTCCCTGCACTCCCTGATCCAGAGCCCCTCCCCATCTTCGTGGCTGCTTCATCCCTGGAGGTGTTCAAGGCCAGGCTGGATGAGGCTTTCAGCACCCTGATCCAGTGGAGGGTGTTCCTGCCCATGGGACATCCCAAGCCCTTGTGCCAGCAGCAGCTCCAGCCAAGTCCCTGTGTCACCCCCTCTCTCCGACATCCTCAAGGCTGCAATTTTATTTTTAATGGGGTTTATTTTGCAGGTGAAAGATGAGAAAACCCTGCAGGAAGCGTTTGACCTGAGCGATTATGAGAAATGTGAAGAGCTGAGGAAGTCCAAAAGCAGAAGCAAAAAGAACCACAGCAAATTCACCCTCGCCCACTCCAGACAGCCGGGAAACACGGTAAGCTCTGCTCTCCAGCCCGTGGTCACCTGGAGAGCCAGGAGCTTGTGTCTCGTGCTTGGAAAGGTGTGAACACCCGTTTGCGACGTCAGCGACTGGGAGAGATGGGGGGAGGCAGTGCTTCTGCTGGGAGAAGGGCTCCTGGGTTCCTCAGCGCTGGATCCCTTGAATTTGGAGCCTCCTGACTTTGGGAGACGGAGGGAGCAAGGATGAAGCAGCTTTACTGCCCCCCCCCCTCTTGGTGAAGCAGAAGTTGTCCCCTCAAGAGCAGGTCCCACGCTGCCCAGCTCACAGCTCCATCCCTGGGATTGTGCCCTAAGGTGGGAGGCTCCAAGAGTGGCCCAGGACCAGCCAAGGCAGCGGAGGCTCCAGGGCACATTCCAGACATCCCAGATGGTTTGGGAGTGGACAGGGACGGCTGGACTCAAACATCTCAAAGGCCTTTTCCAACCAAACGGTTCTGTGAATGGTCCAGGTGTGGGTAGCATCAGCAGAGCCGTGTGGGAATTTGTCCCTGGTGTTCTTGATCCTCAGAGGAAAGCTAAAAGGGTCTGGGATGGAGGTGGTGCTGCCTGGGAGCAGGGCTGCCCCCTGGGTCTGGGTTGCAGAGAGCCAGTCTCTACCCGTGGGCTGGCCCTGCCGCAGATGCTCCCGCCCACAGAGCTGGGTTTACACCATTATTGTGCCTTGGCTGAGGAAACCCAGCTCCATAAGGGTTGTGTAAGAGCAGGAAAGGTGAAAAGGGATGAGAAGGGGTAAATGGAAAGCAGCTGCGCTACCCCCAGGCACCACTGTGGAGCTCAAACTCATTTTTACTGAGCATCCTAACTTAAACCCCCCCTTAAGGATCCTGGATCCTCTCCCCAGGTTGTATTTTCAGAACCACTTTGCCCTCAGGGTGGGTCTGAGCTATTAAAGTGTTTGTAATGCAGCTCCCTCTGTGGGTCCCAGACTCTGTCCGAGCCTGAGGTGGTGATGGAGAAATGGCTCGTGAGCAGCAGATGCCCAGAACGGCTGCATCATTGCTCCAGGAGGGCAAAATCCAGGGTGGTGAGTGGGAGGGCAGAGGGGGAGAATGAGGAACAGCAGCCACGAGGGAAATAGATATGGAAAGCAGCTTTGGGGTGCAAAACTGGGTGCTGGGAGGAGCCCAAGGGAGAGAGGCCAGGGCAGCGCGGGGCAGGATCTGCTCTGTAAGGGCCGTGCAGAGTTTCTGTGTGAAAGCATCTCTGTGGGAGTTCAGCCCCTGGCACTGACCTGAATTCCCTCTTTTGTAGGCACCAAACCTGATCTTCCTGGCTGTGAGTCCAGAAGAGAAAGAGTCCTGGATTAATGCCCTCAACTCTGCCATCAGCCGTGCTAAAAACCGCATCCTCGATGAGGTGAGCAGGACCCTGAGGGCAGAACCTCGGCTCCAGCATCTCAGATTGAACCTTGGGTGAAGGTTTGAGGCTGCAGCCACCCCTCCTGCCCTCCCCATTTAAGAGGGGTGCAAAGGTATCCGAGGGGTTTTCAGCTCTGCACTCAAAGGCAGCCACCAAGGCTTGTGGAGGGGCTGGAATAGTCGGCTCCTCGTGGGCTGGGACTGATGTGCAGCAGGGATTGCAAAGCGATGGCAACAGGCAGCTCTGTCACCTCCATCCCCAATGAGATGCCTTCTCGTTGGAGGCCAGCCTGGCCTCACACAGGCATGGTGGGACTGGGTGGTGGACTTGCAGCACAGGAGCTGTTGGAGCGAGTCCAGAGGAGGCCACGGAGATGATCCAAGGGCTGGAGAACCTCCTGTACAAGGACAGGCTGGGAGAGTTGGGGTTGTTCAGGCTGGAGAAGAGAAGGCTCTGGGGAGAGCTTAGAGCAGCCTCCCAGGACTGAAAGGGGCTCCAGGAAAGCTGGGGAGGGGCTCTGGGTCAGGGGGTGCAGGGACAGGATGAGGGGGAAGGGTTCTGAGCTGCAAGAGGGGAGATTGAGAGGAGATCTTGGGGAGAAATGTTTTGGTGTGAGGGTGGGGAGGCCCTGGCCCAGGTTGCCCAGAGCAGTGGTGGCTGCCCCATCCCTGGAGGTGTTGAAGGCCAAGTTGGATGGGGCTTGGAGCCCCCTGATCAGTGGGAGGTGTCCCTGCCCATGGAACTGGATGGGCTTTGAGGTCCCTTCCAACTCAAATCATTCTATGATTCCATGACCATGGACTGGTTTCCCAGTGCTTTGGAGACTCTTTCCTCCCATCCGCTGCTCCGGGCTGACCGTGCACGCTGCTCCTCTTTGCAAAGGAGCTTTAAGTAGTGGAACTGAATTAAGGAATTAACTGAAGACCAATATAGGCCCACGCTGTCTTCCGAGCTCCCTAATAGCACAGCACCATCTGTCAGCCCACCGCATCATCTCCTCCCACCCAGCCCTCCCCCGAGCCACCATCTCCACCAGACAGGCTCCTTTCTGCTGCTTTGGCTTGGAGGAGGGGGACTTATGGGCATTTAAACCCTGCAGATCCTTTCCTGCTCTTCAGGGGTCAAAGCAGGAATGTCTAATCCTGCCTTCTCGGCACTGGGTGGGATATAGACACGCCAGGCTCTCTATTTATTAACAAAAAAGAAGGGATAAATGGAGAGATGAGGCATCATGCACTGAGGGACAGCACTGGGAGGACCCTGGGACAGTAACTGCCAACTCGAGATCACGGCCACACAACCCAATGTAGCTCCTATTGCTCCCAAAGTGCTGCAGGAAGCTCCCAAATTAACTAGAATCATGGAACCATTGAGGTTAGAAAAGCCCTCCAAGCTCAACCAGTCCAACCCTCGGCCCAACCCCACCACGCTGACCAAACCCTGTCCCCAAGTGCCACATCCACATGGTTTTTGAACCCCTCCAGGGATGGGGACTCTCCCACTGCCCTGGGCTTTGAGGTCCCTTCCAACCCAATCCATTCCATGATTTTATCCAACTGATGGCAGCTGCAAACTGGGAATGGCTCGTGTTTCCTACGCTCCCAGCCATTCCCTGGCCTTTGTCCCCCCTTTAGGTCACTGTCGAAGAGGACAGTTACCTCGCCCACCCGACGCGCGACAGGGCGAAAATACAGCACTCCCGACGCCCTCCGACGCGGGGACATTTGATGGCTGTGGTAGGTACAACCCACCCCAGAGCCCTCGTGACCATTCCATTTGTAAATAAAGACAAGAAGACTTGGTGTTTGAGCTCTGAGATGGTCTGGAAATGGTCAGAAGACCCCGGGCTGCCCTGTCCACGTTCCCGCAGAGCATCGCCTTGTGCCACCCCTTTTGCAGAGCGACGGTTCGGCATCGCCAACATCGCTCCCGATGCTGAAAATGAAATGTTCCTTCAAGTTCCCGATGGGAACAGCTGGGGAACTTGGTCATGGCTTAGCGTGGATGGCTTGTCCAAGGCTGTTCAGCTGACCCAGAGCCAGGAGCACATCTGGGCTCTACTCTGTGGTCACAGCTGTATTCCTGGTCCATCTTTGCGCCGCGGTGTGGGTGATGCCCATTCCCGGTGTACGGACACTCGGAAGTGTGCAGCTCTACCTGTTCTTGTGGTGACACAGCTCTTCTCTGTTCCTTCAGGCATCTACCTCAACCTCTGACGGCATGCTGACGCTCGACCTGATCCAGGAGGAGGACGCCTCTCCCGAGGATCACAGCACCTGCGAAGAGAGCTTCCGGGTGGACCTGGATAAGTCGGTGGCACATCTTGCTGCTGGACGGCGCCGGTCGGATTCGGAGAACGTCAAGTCATCGGAGAAGGGCCGGACAGGGAGCCTCCCGCGACGGGAGGTGACCTCCTGGGACAGATCCGGGCAGCGCAATGACTCCTTTGACAAAGGGACCGTGTACACCCCGCAGGTCCCCAAAAAGCTCTCGCACTCAGAAAAGAATAAATGTGCCTCCATGGAAGAAATCCTGTCGCGCCGGGACTCTTCCGCGCACCGGGCGGTGCTGAGGAGGGGGCTGGAGGCCCAGTTTGCCTCAGCAGAGCCGGAGCAGCTCTCCCGGATACAAGAACTGGTTGCACTGAAACTGGAAAAAACTCAGGAACTGCTGACGGAGGTGAAGGGCTACGGGGAAGGCAAGAGGAAGGCCAAGGATTCCACCACCACCACCACCACCAGCACCACCACCACTTCTTCTTCTTCTTCCTCATCATCATCTTCCAAGTCGGACTCTGAAAGGATCTTACAGGAATCGGAGAGGCTGCTGGGGGAGGCTTCCTCCACCTGGAGCCAAGCCAAGAGGGTGCTGCAGGAGATCAAGGAGTTGAGGGACCTGTACAAACAGTTTGAACTGCAGCAGTCGGACTCCAAACCCAGACAGAGCTCACAGTCCCAGTACAGGAAGAGCATGATGTGAAGGCAAGCCTCGGGATGGGGAGGGAGGGGCAAGGGGAGGCCGTTTGGGCTTGGCTTTTTTTAATTACCATTATTTACATTGTCCGAAAGAGTGAAAAGGTGCCTGTTCTCACCCAAAATTTGCTTCTCAAAGCTTGAACTCTTCCTTTTTCTCCGCCCCCTGATGAAACCACCCTGTGTTCCAATAAATCCAGTTACAGCTGATACCTCCTTTTTTTAAAGAGCACCCTTTGCACCGCAGGCTCCTGCCACGCTCGGTGGGCAGAAGGAAGCAGCGGTTCCCAGCGGACGCCCCCGCATGCCCGGAGCAGCACGCGCACAACGCCGGCCACGGATGCTCTCGTGCTGTCACAAGCCCTGGCTTTGCTGCTCTCTCCTCTGAGCTGTGTCCTGTGTTTACAGCTCCTTCGCCTCTCTTTCCCTCTCGGAGACCAACCAAGATGCAACGCTCGGAAGTCCCCGTGATCCAGGAAGCTGAGGTGTTCGCTGGACTCGCCGGGGGCTGTCCTGGCACAGGTCCCTCTGAGAACTCCTGGGGGTGGCAGCTCTGTTTCTCATGGCACGCACGAAGAGCCCTCCAGGAGGGCAGCAGGGATGCAATCCATGCCCAAACTCCTCCCATCCATCCGATGATGCTTTACAAACCCCCTTGGCCCTGAGTGGTGGGAGTTAGCAGCTCTATGTCTTCCTTCTGTGCAAATAGAGGAGAAAAGCCTTGAATCTCACCGTTATTTGTTTGGAGGGGGTTGTTTTCTGCCTTTTCCATTTCCATTTCATTTTTTCCTCCCCCTGCTTTTTGTTGAGCTGAGGAGAAATGGAAAAATCGGGGTTGGGTACAGGTGGCAGAGTGGGGAACTCGGAGCCAAAAGTCAGTTTGGTTCTGCTCATGGAATGGTTTGGGTTGGAAGAGACCTCAAAGCCCATCCAGTTCCACCCCCCTGCTATGGCCAGGGACACCTCCCACTGGATGAGGGGGCTCCAAGCCCCATCCAACCTGGCTTTGAACACCTCCAGGGATGGAGCCTCCATGCACAGGCTTGGTCTCTGCCAGTCAAACTGCAACAGGGAGTGCTCGCTGCTCCCTGAGGATCAGGATGAGGCCCACTGAGGTGAAAGCTGAGCTGGTAAGGGAGCTCAAATGCCCTCATCCCAACAATGCCAAGCACTTTGCTAAATAGGAGGCTCATTTTTCACGTCTGTAAGCAGAAAGACAAGACAGGAGGGTGGTGAGATGTCTCCCAGGGTTAAAGTGCACCAGTGTGGTAACACCCAACTGTTACTGGTTTTTAAAAAGGAAACCCAATTCCCTTTCTTACATTGCAAATAATCCATGAAAACATTAAAACCAACAGAGTTATCTCCTGGTGGCAGTTGGTGTGGTCTATTTTCTTGGAGTGGTTGACCTCCCTCGGAGAGCAGCTGGGTTCCTGTGTTGTTGCCCCAGAAGATGCCCAGTTCTCCCACTGCTACCCCAGGCTCTTCCCCTCCACTCCGCGGGGAACAGGTTGGCACAAGCACGATATGGGATCTGGGACAACTTTCCAATTGTGCAACACCAGATCCCAGAGGGATCAGCTTTTCCCGCCCTGTTCCCCACCTTGGCTCTTCAGGATCCTGGGAAGATTTGCTGTTTCCAAAAGCTTTCTTTCAGAACACATTCCCTGTTAGAAAATGACATTTCCAGCAGGGCCCAGGGAAAAGGGATAGCTTAGGAACGAAAAAACATGGGTTTCAGAGCAGAAAATGTATATTTTTCACTTGGGAGTATTTTTGTATTATACAAAATGTGAATTTTTCCTCTCCAAGCCAAAATATCTCATCCTGGTTCATCACCTGCCCCCTTTCAGGATGCCTGGCGCTTTGTTCCACGGGCGATTTTTGCATTGCTTCCATTCAAACCAAAATTAAACTCGAGTTGGGTGTTGATGCCAGGATCCAGCCAGGTCTGGCTCCGAGCTGGGTGTTGGGAAGAGACCTGGTTGCACCCTGGCACCAGAGCAGAGGGCTCTGGGTCTCATCAGGTGCTTCCCAAGAACGTATCCATCAACTCATCCCTGCACTCGGAGCCTCTGACTTTGCCAGGGCACGAACCGAAAGGATCACACCCTCTCTCTCTCTCAGATGGGTTGGAATTCCGCCCTCTTTTTATCCTTTTTATTTAATGTATTTTGATTTTTTTTTTACTGTTTTCCCCCCCCTGCCAACCCCACCGCTGGGACTGGAGACACAAAGCCCATTATGAGGGAGAATGGCGTGTGTACGGAAAACGTGCCACTCACGGCAGCGCCGCTGCTCCTTCCCTTCAGCTTCCAGCGGGGAACGCCGGGAACACTGCGGCTGGGAGCAATCCCGAGGGCCGGGAGGGGTGGGATGAGCCTCCTTCCTCCCACCCAGCACCCAGGCAGCTCCCAGTTAGCAACAATTTATCCCTGCTCAGTCGTATAAATGGAAAAGGAAGGCACGGAACACGCCGCGATTCCCCCCTTGTTTTCTCTGACTGAGCCACATCCATAAAGGACTGCGGAGAAATTGTGCTTTTTTAAATTCTTTTCTCCCCAAAAAGCCCTACAAACTGCAATAATAAAAATGATTCAGCTGCAATCGCAGTGATTCTCTCCTGTCTCTTCCCTGCACGCCTACGCCCAGGGAGCCGCTCGCACCGGGAGGGTGGGATGCAGCGGGAACCTCCTCCATCCCAGCTCCTGGCTGCCCCCGGGCTCCGTGTGCCAGGGGATGGGGAGGAATTCACAATTCTGCCATTAAAAAAGGGTCTTCCTTGGGAATGGGTTTGACCTGTAGCACCAAAAGGTCATTGGAGGAAGGGAATTGTCCTTGGAAGAGCCCCTGGGGCCTTTGGGAAGGCTTCCAGCAGATGTTGTGGAGAGCTGGGAGGGCTTCGGAGCCTGCGTGAGCTTTATAGAACCATGGAATCACAGTAAAAAAACAGAAAGCCAGGGTCAAAAAAAACCCCACTCAGATGGGGAATGCAAACATTTGGCAGCTGGAGGAGGTGGCCTGTAGGATTTCCACCCCCGCTGCTGCCTTTGCAAACCCCACTCTTGATGTATAAATCCGAGGCTGGTTCATTCACTGCAGATTTACAGATCCTTTCAGAGATTCACAAATTCACCCAAAAGGAAAAGTCCTGACTTACAAAGCAAACAGTCCACAATAAATGACCCCTTTTCAAACTCATCCCCGTGTGTATTTTTACCTCAGACCCCCTCAGCCTGAGCTGATGTGGTGATGCGGAGCCTGATGAAGGTTTCCACCAGGATTTTTTCTCCCCAGATTAGTCCAGATACTGCAAAAATATGAGGATCACAGAATCACTGAGGTTGGAAAAGACCTCCAAGCTCACTCAGATCCATCAGCCCAACCTCACCCTACTGACTGAACCCCATCCCCAAGGCCACGTGGATCCACAGTCACGGAATCACGGCATGGTTTGGGTCAGAAGGGTCCTCAAAGCCCATCCAGTCCCATGGGCAGGGACACTGCATCAAGGTGCTCAAGGCCATCCAACCCTTGAACACCTGCAGGGATGGGGCATTTCCCACTTTTCTTCCTCTGCCCCGTCCCTGCCAGCCCCTTGGATGGTCCCCCCTCCCTCTGATGGCCTTGCACGGCGGAACGAGCCCTGCTGGAGCTCCAAAGCCAAAGAGAGCACAGACGGCGCTTTGTGCCACCGTTTCTGTGGGGCTCATCCACCCGGGAATAACTCTGCACAAAGAGGGAACGCTTGGCCGACGGAGGAGCAACAAGTCTGCCATTCCCAGAAAAGGCTGCCTGTATTGTCCAGCGTGGTAATTATGTCAGCTCCAGAGACAAAAACTGGTGTCATTAAGGGAAGAAAGAGCAGAGCAGCACAGAAAAGAACAATTTTGAAAGCTGCCAAGGGCCGAGGAATCTTGTTTATGCACAACTGTGCCTTGAAGACACATGTGAGAGGGGCACAAGGGGGGGCTGAGAAGAGCTATTTCTCGTTGCACTTCGGGGAGATCGGATCAGGTCCCGGATTCTTCGTTAAGACGGAGGCAAAGCCTCTCCTATAAAAATAGCTGCAACTCCCTTGGCAGATGCCGACAAGCGTGAGCGTTGTTTGGCTTTGTCAGCTGCCGCTCCGCGGGCAGTGAGCTCCTTCCCTTCACCCTCCCCGCCTGCTTCTCCGGCTCCGGCTTCGCCGCCTGCTCGCTCTCCACAGCCAATCCCGGGCCTGATCCTGCTCCCAGCCAAATAAGGAGAAGAAGCACCAGGAACCCCTGCAAGAACCCACCCAGACAAGTGGCCTTTTTGGAGTTATTTTAGGCATAGGATGAGGGGGAAGGGTTTTGAGCTGGAAGAGGGGAGATTGAGATGAGATCTTGGGCAGAAATGTTTTGCTGTGAGGGTGGGGAGGCCCTGGTCCAGGTTGCCCAGAGCAGTGGTGGCTGCCCCATCCCTGGAGGTGTTGAAGGCCAGGTTGGATGGGGCTTGGAGCCCCCTGATCCAGTGGGAGGGTCCCTGCCCATGGGACTGGATGGGCTTTGAGGTCCCTTCCAACCCAACGATTCCATGCTGAGAACACCCGGTCCCCGTTCTGGTGACACCACCTTGTTCAACCCTGATGATCGAACACGATCTCCACGTGGAACAGCCACTGCCGAAGCCCGAGCTGCTCAGCTGGTGCTGCCCCAGACTTGCACCCACTGTGGAATTACCAGTCCCGTGTCGGATTTTCGTCGGTTGCTGACGCCCTTCAGAGTCCGTAACTTGAAGCGAGCGTAACCGGCCGGATAAAGAGAGCAGCTGCGACATTTCTGAACTCCTTCAAGGCCTCTTTAAAGCAGAAGATGATCGTTAAGAGGCTTCTGGTAGCTTTAAATAGAATTTATACACACTCGGAGGCAACTTTTACACTGCTGGAGTGAGGTGAAGGGCTTTGATATCACAAAGAAACAGCCCCGTGGTGTTTAAATAGCAGCACTCCGCATCCTGAAATTACATCTTACAAAAGCAGTTCACACTCATAAAATTTTAGTGGGTAAAATCACATTTTTCCAGTAGTTTTGAGTCTTGGAGCATTAAATAGGGGAGAAAGGAAAGCCCCAGAACCCCAGTGTTGAGCATAAAAGATTGTTAGTGAAGACAACGGGTTCTCAGCCCAAGGAGGTGGGTGGATAAGTGGAGTTTTCTGACACAGCCGATGGTTTCTGCTGTGCAGAAGGGTTTCTTGGAGTTACTGATGAAGGAAACTGCAAACATTGGTGCTTTATTTTCTCTAATAAGGCAAATGCCTTAAAAGGATGCGGTGAGCTCGTTTCTAGGTGTCTGCAGAGGGTGTAAAGCCAAATGCCTGCTGATAGCCCAACTGTGAGGGCAAAATATAGTTGGATAATACGGTCAGCAGACACTGAGAACGCAATCAATGGGATTCCAGTGCATCCATGATGATATTGGAGCTGGGTGGATTATTCTCCAGACACTTGCAGCAGCAGCTGGAGATGAACACCCGCTCCTTCAGGGCTGGGTCTTCAACACTGAGATCCTGAGGAAGGTGTCCTTGAGTCCTGTGTCTGATTCTGGAGCCCTCAGCACAGGAAGGATAGGCATCCGTTGGAGCGAGTCCAGAGGGGTCCAAGGAGATGATCCAAGGGCTGGAGCACCTCTTCTACAAGGACAGGCTGAGAGAGATGGGGTTGTTCAGCCTGGAGAAGAGAAGGCTCTGGGGAGACCTTAGAGCAGCCTCCCAGGACTGAAAGGGGCTCCAGGAAAGCTGGGGAGGGGCTCTGGATCAGGGGGTGCAGGAATAGGATGAAGGGGAAGGGTTTTGAGCTGAAAGAGGGGAGATTGAGATGAGATCTTGGTGAGAAATGTTTTGGTGTGAGGGTGGAGAGGCCCTGGCCCAGGTTGCCCTGAGCAGTGGTGGCTGCCCCATCCCTGGAGGTGTCCAAGGCCAGGTTGGATGGGGCTTGGAGCCCCCTGATCCAGTGGGAGGTGTCCCATGGCAGGAGGTGGGACTGGATGGGCTTTGAGGCCCCTTTCAACCCAAAGCCTTTTGTGATTCCATGAGTCTATGATTTATAGGACGTCCCCGAGGGACCAAAAACCCCAGTGAGCCTCCAATTGTGTTAATCTAATTTTTTAAGCAACACTTTTCTTCTGGTTTGAAACAGCTCTGCCTTGTGCAGAGGGAAGGCAGTTCTTTAATGTGAATCTTTGTGAGAGGTCAGAGGAGCCGGAGGTCAAAGCACTGGAGATCAGCCCCTCACGACACCCATGTCTCCGGAGTTATGCATGTCAATGATCAGGGCTTCTTCCAAAGCCCTTCCCTTCTGGCTGGCAGAAAGGAGATGTTTCATAGCCCAGTGGTGAGAATAAAGGGTCCATACATGTGAGAGGCAGACAGAGGGCATTATTCAGAGCTGTAAGAATCAGTGGCTTACAGTGGGATATTGGAAGAACCCAGAGACGTGGACATCATTATGTAAAGGACTGGCTCTCTGCAGATGGACCCAGCCACGGCAAACGCGTGGCGGAACCATCTAAAGAAGAGAAATGCAAATTCCTACAAGGGAATCCTCATCCTGAAGGATGCAGGAGGCTTTGGGATATTAGGTAGCAGGTTTTTTTTTCCTCCCAGGACTGAAAGGGACTCCAGAAAAGCTGAGGAAAAGCTCTTGACCGGGGAGTGCAGGGATTGGATGAGGGGAAAGGGTTTTGAGCTGAAAGAGGGGAGACTGAGGTGAGATCTCAGGAAGACATTCTTCATGATAAGGGTGGGGAGGCCCTGGCCCAGGTTGCCCAGAGCAGTGGTGGCTGCCCCATCCCTGGAGGTGTTCAAGGCCAGGTTGGATGGGGCTTGGAGCCCCCTGATCCAGTGGGAGGTGTCCCTGCCCATGGCAGGGGGTGGAACTGGATGGGCTGGGAGGTCCCTTCCAACCCAAACCATTCCATGATTCTATAATAATGGTCCTCCTTTTCTTGAGAGCCACATAATCATGGCATCACCCTAAAGAAACTCCCGTCGGCCATCAGATCAAACAACCAATATCCAGTAGGATGGGAACCTGTCAGGAGGTCGGGGAGAGAAACAGCAGAGACAGCAAGAGAACCCCTCAGCTGAGAGGTGCCTCAGGGAAAGATGGTGCTCCACCTTTTCCCAACTAGGACTTCCATTCCATGAGCAGATGGCATTGCTAGATCCCTCTTTGTCCAGAAACGGGCTGAGGAAGTCACGATTTTGATTCAAAAGCTTTTCACCACCAGCTGACGTCCTGTGGCTAACGAGAAAAAGGAAGGACGTTTTCATAACCAAGAATATCCTCTCTTCCTCATTAAGCTGCTGATCCTTGCACACAAATATTTTTTTCTTAGAATCAACAAGGTTGGAAGAGACCTCCAAGTTCATTCCATCCAGCCATCAGCCCAACCCCACCGTGCCCTCAAAGCCATGTCCCCAAGAGCCACAGTCACACGGTTGTGGAACCCCTCCAGGGATGGGGATTCCTGCTCGTCTTGGCGAGTCAGATCCCAAGGGTGGAATCTCTGCGTGTGGACAGGGAAGAAGGTGGAGCAGAGAGCCAGGGATCAAACAGAGTTCACCAAACCCAACCCCAGGACGTGGCAGGGGCTTTCCTCTACCTCCATCGGGTTCTCACCACCAATACCTCAGCAGCTGCCGTTGTAAAACCCAAACCAAGCTCAGCCAGGAGGAAACCACCGACAGCGCTGTGTGGAGAGCCGGAAGACAGGGGATGGAGAGGCAGCATTGCCTAACGGTTAGAGCCTGGTTTCATTGCTGCTTCTGCTGCAACCAAAAGTCACCTGATTCCTCCAGAACAGCCTCCCACTTCCCGTGAGCCGAGCGCTCTTCCCCCCAGCCCACTTGCTGCTATATATAATCCCTGCACTCTCTACCTTCTCTTGCAGCCCAGTCTGGGAGTCAAGCTTCCCAGAAACCATGAGATGGCTTTCAGAACCATGGGGGTTCTTGGAAAAGCACGATGTGAATGTCTGCTCCTGGCTGCTTGCTTTCTGTTCCTCTGTAGCTCACAGGGTGTGAATTATTGGGGGTTTAGGTTTTTAAGGTTTGTTGGCACTGCAGGGATAGGATGAGGGGGAACGGTTTTGAGCTGAAAGAGGGGAGATTGAGTTGAGATCCGAGGGAGAAATGTTTTGTTGTGAGGGTGGGGAGGTTGCCCAGAGAAGCAGTGGCTGCCCCGTCCCTGGAGGTGTTGAAGGCCAGGTTGGATGGGGATTGGAGGCCCCTGGTCCAGTAGGAGGTGCCAAACTCCTTCAAACAATCAAATGAACCCTAGGATAGATGAGGTGGAACCAAGTGGATTGGAGAGCAAGGGTCAGTGTCTCCCTCCATTCAGGGAACTGGAGGATCTCCTGCACAGAACAGAGCTGGTAACGCCTTGTAACAAAAAATATGGGGGGAAACTGAGGTGGATGGGGTTAAAAATAAAAAAAAATAAAAAGGAGTCATCCATCTCTCAGCATTTTCCTCTGAAAACTCAGTCACCCTCCTAGTGACCCAAATTTTTTGCTGTTGCAGCTTCCCTCAGCCTCTCAGACAGCTCGTGACCTTGTTTGTTCTTCAGTGTTAGAAACGTCACTCTGTATTTTAAGACACCTTAAAGACAACTTCCCCTTTTGCAGTGCCTCCTGCACAGTTTTCTGCCCTGCTCTGACTGCTGAGTAGTTCAGAAAAGATTCCATTACAAATTGCCTACTTTAGATAAAATATCACCTGTTTTTAAGAAAAATCTTCACTAATTCAGAGGCAAAAAAAGAGAAACTGGGTCATCTGAAACTCTCATCATCCATAAATTCTTCTCACTTCAGCTGAACCCTAATAAATATATAATAAATTACACACAAATATATAATAGAATGGAGCAGAACCAGGTGCGAGGCAGCAGGCGCCTGTGTTTCATGGCTGCCAGTTCTGCTTCCTTGGAATCATAGAACAGAATCATGGAATAATGGAACAGTTTGAGCGGGAAGGGAACTCAAAGCCCAACCTATTCCATGGGCAGGGACACCTCCCACTGGATCAGGGGCTCCAAGCCCCATCCAACCTGGCCTTCAACACCTCCAGGGATGGGGCAGCCACCACTGCTCTGGGCAACCTGGGCCAGGGCCTCCCCACCCTCACAGCAAAACATTTCTCCCCAAGATCTCATCTCACCTCACTCTCCCCTCTTGCATCTCAAAACCCTTCCCCCTCATCCCATCCCTGCACTCCCTGATCCAGAGCCCCTCCCCAGCTTTCCTGGAGCCCCTTTCAGTCCTGGGAGGCTGCTCTAAGGTCTCCGTGGAGCCTTCTTTTCTCCTGGCTCAACAACCCCAACTCTCTCAGCCATCCTTTGATCCAAGGGGATGACAACGGCAGAAAGTGATACCAGAAGCACCCAACCCATCAAGATGGAGAGTTTGGCTCCTTGTGATAATGCAGGGATTATGCTGGCCTCTCCAGTGCTTTCTGTTCCTGTGTAAGAGAGCCCAGTATCCACTGGCTCTCCGTTACAAAGCTCCAGAAGAGAAGCTCCAATGTGGATATGAACATTCCAGGCCAGGCTTTGTAGGAAGAATAAACAGGATCTTACGGGCTTAGGACCCAAGAGTTGGGCATTCCTGAGATATGGAATAATACAACCAGAGTTACCAACACAAAGGTGCAATTCAGTGTCCGTGAGGAGCAAAAGTAGGGAGAGAGGGGCCAGAACCGTTGGTCAAACGCTGCCTCTTCCAGTTCCCCACGCATGACTTGGGATGAATCACCTCCTCCCTCGTGCCATTTATCCCTACGCAAAGGGCAAGCGCGAGATCTCCGTTCCCAGAACAGGAAGGAGATGCTGCACCCCTGTGATTCACCACAGGTGATCTGGAGCTTCGTATGCTCCAAGGCAGCAATTCCTGGATAAAGGAAGCTGATGCTTACACACAGGAGCAGCTACAGGAAAAGGAGGGCACATTGTTAATTAATTGATGGTAGAAGGGATTGGGGGGATGGCATAAAACAGCCCCAAAGAACTTCCCGTTTCATTTAAAGGGAAATAAAAATCAGAAGAGGTGGTTTAGATCCGGAGAGAAAGGGAGGCTCCGAATGGGAATGGACCAGGTGCTGGCTACGGCGTAGAGCAGTGATGGTGCCAGATCGGAGGGAGCTGGATAAGAAGGATTGTGAACATATTTACAGCCATCTGGCACCCTCTAATTATCCAAACGAAGAGGCTGCCTGAGCCCTCCCCAAAAAGCAGAGAGGGAGGGAAGGAAGGGGTTTGTTTGGGCCAAGGAGCCCAAGCGCTTCACAATTCCAACGTATGGTTTTTGGAAATGTTTTATATCACTCCTGGAATTATTTATATTGCTGGAGATGAAGGGAAACGGTACCAGAAGGAAAGGGAAGGGCTGGAGTCTTCCTTCCAGGTTTCGAAAAATGAAGTCATAGGAAAGATAAGAGACAGTTTCTCAAAAGGCAGCAGCAGGGATCAGGAATTGCTCAGGAAAGCTGGATCCCTTCTCATCCGTGCCATGGATATGGTGGTGGTGTTCTCAGAAGACTTCTAATTTTTAATGGGAAATCTACTGAAATCATAGAATCCCAGAATGGTTTGGGTTGGAAGAGAACTCAAAGCCCATCCAGCTCCACGGGCAGGGACAACTCCCACTGGATGAGGGGGCTCCAAGCCCAATCCAACCTGGCCTTGGACACCTCCAGGGATGGGGCAGCCACAGCTTCTCTGGACAATCTGGGCCAGGGCCTCCCCACCCTCCCACCAAAACATTTCTCCCCAAGATCTCATCTCTATCTCCCCTCTTTCAGCTCAAAACTGTTCTCCCTCATCCAGAGCCCCTCCCCAGCCTTCCTGGAGCCCCTTTCAGCACTGGAATGGTTTGGGTTGGAAGGGACCTTAAAACCCATCCAATTCCAATCCCCTGCCATGGGCAGGGACACCTTCCAAAGAAGCTGATGGTGCCTCCAGGACGATGGATCAGCTGTGAACAGAAGTTGTGAGATGTCTAAGAGTAGGAAGAGCCTTTCCATCAGCAGCACACACCCCACCACTTGTGACCAGCTCTTGGGTCCCACCACGCACCCTCACGCTTTGGGAGACGCAGAATTAACGCATTGCACCCAGCTGGAAGCCCAAGTTGCCCTGAGGAACCACCCTTTTCAGGGCTTTGTGTGCCGAGCCACGTTGCTGTGGTCCAGCTGCTTGTAGGGCACATCAAGCAAACCCACTTCAGACTCAAAACCTGCTCCTCCTGGCGCCGTCTTTCACCTACCGGGGGAGGCACACGCACGTATTTCAGAGTGGAAACCGGTCTGACTTCCCTCCTGCATGGGCTGTGGGAAGTTGAGTGAAACGTTGTCTTGCTCTGCCCTCTTATGATGGCAGAGAGTTTCCAGCTGGTTTCGTTAGGCTTCTCCTCTCCGCAGCTCCAAGACAGGCTCTGAAGATAAAACACACCACAGCAACACAGATTTCAGGGTCTAAAGAACTGTATTTAATAGGATTGATTTCAAGGATTGAAATACTTGATACAAGAAATTTTGTATCACTCAGTTTTTTTCTTCTCCTTTTTCAATTTTCAAGGAAGTTTTTGATTGTTTTACAACTGTGTGTTTACACCATAAAAACTGGGGTCAAACCCTTCCCCCTCATCCTCTCCCTGCACTCCCTGATCCAGAGCCCCTCCCCAGCTTTCCTGGAGCCCCTTTCACTCCTGGGAGGCTGCTCTAAGGTCTCCCCAGAGCCTTCTCTTCTCCAGCCTGAACAACCCCAACTCTCTCAGCCTGTCCTGGTACTCCAGGAACTGGAGGTTCTCCAGCCCTTGAATCATCTCCGTGGCCTCCTCTGGATTCGTTCCAACAGCTCCAGGTCCTCCCTGCCCTGAGGACTCCAGAGCTGGACACAGGGCTCCAGGTGGGGTCTCCCCATAGCAGAGGGGCAGAATCCCCTCCCTCCCCTCTGGTCCCACTGCTCTGGATGCAGCCCAGGACACGAGGGGTTTCTGGGCTCTGAGTGCACTTTTCCGGCTCCTGTGGAGCTTCTCCTCCCCCAGCACCCCAAGTCCTTCTCCTCAGGGCTGCTCCCAATCCACTCTCTGCTTAGACTGGTTCTGTGCTTGGGATTCCCCAACCCAGGTGCAGGACATTGCACTTGGCCTTGTTGGACTTCATGAGATTTGGACAGCCTGGCATGTCCCTCTGGATCCCATCCCTTCCCCCTTGATGCCATTCCTCCCTTCCAGTGTTGTCGACTGTGCTACACATTCTGATGGAGCATTAGATTTTTACCGGACTGTCAAGAATGTGCTCCTCAAAATATGGTGTCGGTGGCCTTAGCGCTGTGTGAGCCCTCACCACGACAGGCACAACCGACTCTTCTGGAGTTCGCTCAGAAGGGCGAACGCAGATGAGAAGGCAAATCCACTTCCTTTTTTCTGGTCAGAATTTTGGAGCACTCATGCCCCAAAGCTACTGCACACCAGACAATGCCGTACAGGCTCCTCCAGGCTGACGGATGAATAAGGGCTTTCAGGGATCACACACTGCCCTGCTTGTTCCCTGAAGTGGTGCGTTCTGGTAGCCAATGTCCTGGTTGGTGAGAGCAGAGGACGCCAGACCGAGCGTCGTCTGTCAGATTAAAGAAAGTGGAATCACCCTTAGAGCTCTCTGGTTCTGCACTTCCCATCATGCACTTCTAGTGCATCCGATGCCGAAGGATGAAGACACACAGAATCACAGGTTTAGGTTGGAAAAGACCTTTAAGCTCATCGAGTCCAACCATAAACCCCACGCTGCCAACCCCGTCCCATCCCTGGAGATGCTCAAGGAAAGGCTGGATGGGGCTTGGAGCCATCCAGTGGGAGGTGTCCCTGTCCATGGCAGGGGGCTGGAGCTGGATGGGCTTTGAGGTCCCTTCCAACCCAACCCATTCCATTATTCTACAATTCTATGAAATTGTTACCTGTTATTTGTAACTCCTGAACGCTGTAAAGCCAGAGGCTGTAGACGAAGCGCTACGGAAACTCTATTTTAGAATTCTTAGATCACGAGGTCCTCGGGCACCGTCACAGCCAGAAGCAAACACTGCGTGCTTTGCTGCGCTTCCATCCTGACGATGTCAAGTTTAACAAAATGCAAGCAGCTAAAGCATCCGGAGCCTCCCAGCCCCACTGTTTTAGGGCTATTTTGGCTGAGAGAGAGGAAAATTCCCACCAATCCCGGCCCCGCGATCACTCCCTCGCCGCCAGCGCCCCCTAGCGGGGACCGGTTAAGCAACCACAGAACTATGGAATCATGGAATGGTTTGGGTGGGAAGGGACCTCAAAGCCCATCCAGTTCCACGGGCAGGGACACCTCCCATTGCATCAGGGTGTTCAAACTCCGGCCCAACCCGGTGTCGTCTGCAAACTCACTCGGTTCATAGACCAGGACCATTTTATTTTTGCTTTAATTTCCCCTTATCCCACACTATCCGAGGTGTCCGATGTGCCACTTCCTGCTGGAGCAACTGGGTCCCCTGCTTCAGCTCCTGGGGACAGCAGGACCAGGCACCATCGTTTCCAGGCATGAGAACGGCTCCAGGCAGAACAGGCACAGGGTAAGGATGTGCTGAGCACATCGGGGTCAAATCACCCATGTACCTCCCACAATTCCGGAATAACCTGTCCCGGGACCTCACAGAGGCCGTTTGTACAGCTTGATTTTCATGGACAGAACCACTGATGCTTCAGTCAGGAGGAGCTGAGGAACTCTCACTGCTCCTCAGCCACCAACGTGATTATTTTATTTGAATCAACTTTGCTGTAGAAGGAAATGCACATCAAACAAACCATTTTCCTATGGCATTAATGTAGGGAGAAGATCTCTTTTTTTCCCAACACCAAACCAAATAAGAAGTCTGCAGTCACCTTTTTTCCTAGAACAGAATCCTTTTCCTCAGTGCCAAGAGTTCCCAACCTCCATGTACACTGCGGTTTTCTTTTGGTTTGTTGTGGCTGTACATTTATTTTTGGATTCTTCCTTGATTTTTGGCAGTTAAATCAGATGCACGAGGAAAGGGCTTCCTCTGTTATTTTGGGTGCTGATTTTTTTGTTTTTGAGGCTTTCTAATGAGACACTTGAAGCAGGAACTGAAGCACACTTTGAGCTATAATTTTAAGGTTTGAACACCAGGAGAGCTTTGCCCAGAAGATAAAGCTGTGATTCCAGTGAAAAACCTCCCAATAGGAGCAGCACTGGACATTTTTCATCCCCGGGCTGTGCTCTGCTGAACAAATTTTCTGCCATTCTGCTCAAAGCAGCTGCTGCCACCGAATTTTCCTGCTCTCACCCTGTGGATTTTGCCTCCCCAAGGCAGCTGCTCACCCTGCCTCTCCATTTGTGCTGGTCCTGCCGATCGATGGGCAACAAACGGAGAGCAGGAGTGCGTGTCCTTAAAATCTGATCTCATCTTACCCAGCCCCAAGTACAACTGAAGGGACTCGGAATTGTTAGTAAAAACAATTTAAGAATTATTTTTATCTCATAACTTCTAAACTGATCTCATTCTGTCTCTCAGACATTTGTAGTGTTTATAATCAGTGAAACTGGGGGGGTATTTTTAGTGCACGGCAGCAACTCTTGCTGTTTGCTGCTGAGTAGGACAGTTTTGATTTTGTTAATTCTCATTACTTCATAGTGTCATGGAATGGTTCGAGTTGGAATATCCCTCCAGAGAAAGAGTGATGAAGCAGTGGAAGAGGCTGCCCAGCGCATTGGTGAAGTTCCCATCCCTTCAAGGGGTTCAAAACTCATGTGGCCGTGGCACTTGGGGACGTAGTTTAGCCATAGAATCATAGAATTGTTTGTTGGAAGAGACCATTGAGGTCATTGTGTCCAACCACCCCTGTCCACTACTAAACCATCCCTAAGCACCTCATCCACATGTCTTTTAAACCCTGAGAGGCCCTTTCCAACCTTAATGATTCTGATACAAGAAGTAGTTATTACTGCAAAAAAATGGGATACTTTGATTTAAGCTAAAGTAGAACTGTTTTTCTATAGAATTAGTTTTCTAACTACCTTGTCTCATCTAAGTAACTATATTTTTTGAAAGTTAGAATGTCCGACACCATGTTTTCTTAAAGCATGTTTTGTTTCAGTGTTTTCCAGACACTCTTTGAAAAATGATAACATCTTAAGTCTATGTGCTGAACAGATGTGTCTTTTTCTATAATCACCTTTGTTTGTAGTCTTTATCTAAAAATGCAAGGTCAGACAGAGAACTGGCTCCAATCAGCAGAGATTTGGCTGTTGTGGAGTTTACAGTAACATTAAAATTAGTCCTTGGAAAGTAACAGAATACGCATAAGATTTCTGGGAATATTTTTTGGAGAAGTGGGAAACAGATTGTCCCCAGCTCTTTTTTTTTGTGTTATAAGCAACTTATGGAAATCATTCCCTCATGCGTCCAGTGCCAAATCAAAGGTTGTTCGCTTTCTAAAATTCCTTATAGAATTTATTTGCCAGCATTATTTTGGTATCTGATTCCTGCGGTTCTGTTTTTCACCACTGCTCACCCAACCTGAGAGGGAAATCCTCTCCAGTGGGTGAGGCGGGAGGCAGAAAGTGAGGCAGAGGGTGTTTCAGGGTGGAAACGGGGCGCTAAGAGGGAGCTCTCCTCCCTTCCCCTCTCCCCTGCCAGCACTGGGCTCTGCCTGCCCTGAGGGGGCAAAGATGGCGCCAGGGGCCGCTGGGAACCATCGCCGGGGCGGGGCGGGGCGGGAAGGCGGGCGGTGGGCGGGAACTGCGGCAAATCCCAGCCAATCAGTGGCGCCGCTGCTCGCCCCCCCCCCCTGGAGCGCGGGGCCGGGAGACCCCGTGGAGGAGCTGTTTCCCGCGCTTGGCTCCGCGCGCGCGTCCCCTTAAAGGGGGGGGGGGGGGAGGAGGGGGTTCCTCAGGCATCGCTGGGCCTGAGGAAGGAAAGGGAGGGGATGCAGCACGGCTGGAGGGGCCCCAGAGGGGCGAGAAAGAGCCAAAAGGGGCAATAAAAGGCAAAAGCTGCGAGGAGGAGCAGGAGGGAGGAAGCAAGGCCAGCAAGGCTTCCCCTCAGTGCGGCAAAAGGGAGGAGAGCAGAGCCCTTGGGGTGCCTGTGCAGGCAGGGCGGGTTTAGGCTTCTGCTTCCCTCTGCCTGGGCTGGAGACAGCACTTTGGGGCACCTTTAGGCTTCACTTTCCTTGCCTGGGCTGGAGACAGCAGTTTGGGGTGTTTTTGGAGAGATTGGGGTGCATTTAGCCTTTGCTTGCTCCACCTGGGCTGGACATAGTAGTCTTGGGGTGCCTTTAGGCTTCTGCTTCCCTCTGCCTGGGCTGGAGACAGCACTTTGGGGCACCTTTAGGCTTCACTTTCCTTGTCTGGGCTGGAGACAGCAGTTTGGGGTGTTTTTAGAGAGTTTGGGGTGCATTTAGCCTTTGCTTCGCTCAGCCTGGGCTGGACACAGTAGTCTTGGGGTGCCTTTAGGTAGCTTGGGGTGCCTTTAGGCTTCTGCTTCCCTCTGCCTGGGCTGGAGACAGCAGTTTGGGGTAGCTTTAGGCTTCACTTTCCTCTGTCTGGGCTGGAGACAGCAGTTGGGGTGTTTTTAGAGAGATTGGGGTGCATTTAGCCTTTGCTTGCTCCACCTGGGCTGGACACAGTAGTCTTGGGGTGCCTTTAGGTAGCTTGGGGTGCCTTTAGGCTTCTGCTTCCCTCTGCCTGGGCTGGAGACAGCACTTTGGGGCAGCTTTAGGCTTCACTTTCCTTGTCTGGGCTGGAGACAGCAGTTGGGGTGTTTTTAGAGAGATTGGGGTGCATTTAGCCTTTGCTTGCTCCACCTGGGCTGGACACAGTAGTCTTGGGGTGCCTTTAGGCTTCTGCTTCCCTCTGCCTGGGCTGGAGACAGCACTTTGGGGCACCTTTAGGCTTCACTTTCCTCTGCCTGGGCTGGAGACAGCAGTTTGGGGTGTTTTTGGAGAGATTGGGGTGCATTTAGCCTTTCTTCGCTCCGCCTGGGCTGGACATAGTAGTCTTGGGGTGCCTTTAGGTAGCTTGGGGTGCCTTTAGGCTTCTGCTTCCCTCTGCCTGGGCTGGAGACAGCACTTCGGGGCACCTTTAGGCTTCACTTTCCTCTGTCTGGGCTGGAGACAGCAGTTGGGGTGTTTTTAGAGAGACTGGGGTGCATTTAGCCTTTGCTTTGCTCCACCTGGGCTGGACATAGTAGTCTTGGGGTGCCTTTAGGTAGCTTGGGGTGCCTTTAGGCTTCTGCTTCCCTCTGCCTGGGCTGGAGACAGAAGTCTGGGGCCCTTTCACGCGCTCTGGGTGCTTTTAGGCACTCTGGGGCACTTCCAGCCTTCATCTTCCCTCCATCCAGGCAGGGAGCAAGCACATATTGCAGAGCCCTCTGGAGCATCTTGCCTCTGGGAGCAGGACAGATGGCTTCCACAGCAGCAGGGCAGTGTAGTA
This sequence comes from Tapera naevia, assembly GCA_033556795.1. NCBI lineage: Eukaryota > Metazoa > Chordata > Aves > Cuculiformes > Neomorphidae > Tapera > Tapera naevia. Next base: position 68,064 of record JAUMJJ010000047.1, read on the forward strand.
AAGCCTCTGCAGCAGCAGAGTTCTGTGGTAAATACCAGAAAGACTGCCAGGCTGGGGCCCGGAGAGCACTTTATGGCAGGTCATGGCAAGTCCCTTGCCTCCAACTGAATGAGCTCCGGCTTGTCAGCCCCCATCTCAAGTTTTTCCTGATTTTGAAGACATGCCTACACAGCCATGCACGAAATTCCCTCTCATTTGCCTTGTGCGCACCAGAACGGAACAGTTTGGGTTTAGCAAACATAAACACGGCAGTGCTCTACCAAAATGTAGACTGAACTGCTGTTAAGAACAGTCCTAAAGCTCAGGTTCCACATTTAGGTTCACTCCAGTGGGCAAACTGGTGCCATGGGATCGAGCAGACAGCGCGGGGCTTCAGATGGAGAGGCAAATCCTCCCCACACTTAAAGAAAATCAAAAAACCACCTCCCTTTCTTAGCTAATTATGGATCCAGGAGATGAAAAGCCTGGTTAGTTGCTAACTTTCTCAAGTGCATCCAAGGGAATTTTTGCCAAGAATGCCAGACTAATCCTAAAAGAAAGACAATGCTTTGTCTGGCTGGGTTTTTAAAGATGAACGAGGAGTCTTTTGCACCAACCAAGGCAGCAACTTTGAAAGGGCAGCGTCAGACTTGCAGCTCAGGCTGCCAGATGCACCGAGTCAGCATTTATGAAAGAGAACCAAGCTCTTGCATTTCATTGCTGTTTCTTCAGACTCAGCCAGACTTGCAGAGCTCAGCTGCGCTCAAACAGTATTGATTCATAAGGTACTTAAAAGCCCTGGCAGCTCCACCTGCTCTGGAAGCTCTCTCAGGGACCCACCCAAACATCCCTAAGGGTTTTAGAATCACAGAATCCCAGCATGGTTGGTGTTGGAAGGGGCCTCACAGCCCATCCAGTCCCATCCCCTGCCATGGGACACCTCCCACTGGATCAGGGGCTCCAAGCCCCATCCAGCCTGGCCTTCAACACCCCCAGGAATGGGGCAGCCACCACTGCTCTGGGAAACCTGGGCCAGGGCCTCCCCACCTTCACACCAAAACATTTCTCCACAAGATCTCATCTCAATCTCCCCTCTTTCAGATCAAAACCCTTCCCCCTCATCCTGTCCCTGCACCCCCTGATCCAGAGCCCTTCCCCAGCTTTCCTGGAGCCCCTTTCAGTCCTGGGAGGCTGCTCTAAGGTCTCCCCAGAGCCTTCTCTTCTCCAGCCTGAACAACCCCAGCTCTCCCAGCCTGTCCTTGTACAGGAGGTGCTCCAGCCTCCTCTGGACTTGCTCCAACAAATCCATATTTTCCATAGCATCCTTCTTGACTTTGATAATGTTACCAGGATCCAGAGTACCATAAAAGCCCCCAAAAGATGCATAATTCCACAAATTCCCCAGTAACAAAAAGACAACAGAGGAAAGAACAATCCCATCTGACTCAATTCCTTAAGAAACACCACATTCTCCACAGCCGTACAAACCAAAGTAATCCAATACAATAGTCTCAATTTATTTGAAATAATTCGGTTTGAAAACTTTTTAATTTAAAATTTACAGCACACGTGGGGAAGAAACAATGTTTTGTTACAACTAAAAATTATCAGAAGAGTGCTGCAGGGTTGTTTTCTTTAATTTAACACTGTCATGGCTTTATTCAAAACACAGTTGCACAAAATCAGTTACTCCAAAGTTTAAGGAAAGAGGTTGAGAAGGAACCAAAAACACACTATATACAGACTGCCATACAAAGAGCATTAAAATAGGACAAAACCTCTACAAAATATAAAACCCACCCTTACGTATTTGCATGAAAAGACCACCCACCAAGCAAAAAAGTTTCAAAAGTTCTCTTTTTGGAGGCTCTGTATTACTGGTTTTAAAAAATGCGGCTCTGTTTTACTTGCATGCCAAGCTGACGAATGTGAAACTCTTACCAAGAGGGTCACGCCGAGAAGACAAAGCTACTCAGGAAGGTAAAGTTCTGCGTGAGGCTCAGTTTTACTGATGTGCAACGCTGCCAGGTGTTTTGGGAAGTGTGAAGCCTGCCCGGCCGAGGGAAGGGCTGCTGACCCCTTCCCAGTTTATCCTGCTCTGTCCAATGAGCTCACGCATTGTCAGCGTTGGATGTGCTCATTGAAACAAGACCAGCATTCCAATAATTTTAATTCATCAAAATAGATTTTCTGTTCCATTTAAAACTAAGCTTAAATGCATCAGTAAAAGAGTTAGGGAAAACCCTGATATGAGGTACTTTAAAGTACACACGTATAAATAACAGGATTCAGTCATTTGCTGAGACTTAAAAAAAAATAACAGAAGAGATGAGAAAACACACTTTTCCATCTCAAAGCTGAGCACAAAGCAACTGCCTGGAACACAGAGCCTCCACGACAAGACGGGATGTGCACTCACCAAAGGTTTCAATTCATTCTGTATTCACACACAACACAAGGTCGGGTTGTGTTGTGGGTGCAGTTTCAACTCTATTTTTCTAGCAGATATTCACTGGGAAACGCGAGCCCCCTTCAGTCCATTCATTTCCAAGCACATTGCCCCCTGCCTGGATCCATCCCGATGGCTTTAACAGCCGGCTGTGCTTCACAGCTACAGCACAAACTATGATCTAAGGCTCTATTCGGGGGAAAAAACCCACACAGAAGAACCCGGCCTTCGCAGAACGACAACCCTGCCCTATCTAAACTTGATTTAAGAGTTGGATGTCATGTTTAAAGTCTGCGAGTGTGTGAAATGCTAGTAAATACTGACAGGATCTACGGTGACTGACCCTTCCTCGTGTCCAGGACATCTCCCTCCTCCCCGCCCGCGGTGTCTCCCCCAGTCTAACGGCAGCCATTGTCAGCCAGGACAGATACAAAAATAAGTCTCTTGAATAAAGCTGTGTGTGATATTTGGTTCAGTACCTACGTGAAACCATGGAAATTAGTTTTCTATCAAGACTGCAGTTTTAAATCCAAATCATGGCTGGGAGGAATGCTGTACGGCTCGTTTCGCAGCGGCTCAAACAGAAAACATGAATTGGGGCAGAATTAAAGACCTGTTGGTCACATCAAGCTCACCTGCTGCGCTTGCCACCGACACCCTCAACGGAACAACTCTGCAGCCATTCGATATAAAAACCCTACCTATTAACTAGAATCGTACAGGAACTTGAATATTTCGCCTAAAACCAGGCTTAAAAAGTGACCTGCGAAGAAAGACTTAATTTATGTTCGTCTTTCTCCCTTTGATGATTCCAGAAAAGAGGGGGAGGTGCTTGAAAAAAATATGTGCTTGAAAGAGTTACCCGTTAACTTCTGCATCAGGAATGCATAAATTTTATAGGCAAACACCTGACTGCTGCAGAATTCCCGAAACAGCGATGCAAGAGCAGAGGGAGTGAAAGCTTAACACAGATTTCTAGCAAAATGACTTAAATTACAGATTATTTGCTGTCGTTAATACCAGCACTGACTGTGTGCTCTGGGGAAAACAGGATTGCAACCCTTTTGGTCTGCCAGGATGCATTCCTGAAGGTATCCAGTGAACACTCCAGCCAACACCAAACATCAGAACAGGCAGGGGGGAAAAGATCTTCTGAAATCCACTCTGGCTTTGCAATGCAATGCACAAAATGGACAGAAGACTTAAAAATTGAATAGCACAGGAGTCACCTTTTGAAAAGCTGCAACGAGGGTGTGATCTGGCGGTCGATTTCAAACAGAATCCCTGGATCAACTCATACTACAGCCAACATCTCATTTCAGAGGCTGGAATTTGCCACACAGCATTTCTGAGTTCAGCTTTTTAGGTATAAAAACTTTAGAATCTTGAAGGAAACACACAATATTAAACCCAACTGAGATGGGCATTTTAACTCAGTGCTAACAATGACCAACACAGCAAGCGTGTACAAAATTAAAGAGCTCCAAATGAAAGTCTAGAGGGGAAAACTTGACAATGGCTTCAGTGATTATAGGGCTGGCAATTTTTCTACGTAGAGGCTCACTACCAGGCTATTATATCTTATTTGGAATGATAAAAAGGGCAAGAATAGTAAAACCACACTTCTCCTATAAAAAGTTAACATATCTTCTGTAGGGACATCTATGGTACATGGAGACATACAGGTCTGCATAATCACTATTGCGTGTTCTGTCACTGAAGAGTCTGGTCCTGCTGCGTCTGTAACGCATTAATCGTCCTCTTCCTCACCTTCATCTTCAGGGTCTCGTTTCCTCTTCTCCCCTCGAACGCCCTCTGCTAAGGAAGAAGGGAACACAGACACCTCGTTATGCCCTGCTCAGGCACTGCACACCTAACAGCACTTTTAGACAAGGTGATTGCAGCACATTGCTGTTTGTTCGTAGTCATTCCTCCCCCTTTAACATCCACGTTGCTTATGGCTCTCAAAAACCACCCAGTTTACACCTCTCTGAATAATCCACGCGGGCTGTATTAATCTAAGTTGAAGCTGAGCACGTGGTGTTCCATACAGGAATGACTGATATCGAGCAGATCTATAGAAAAGCACTTTCCATTCTTACACAGCCGAGAACGAAAATGGAAAGGGCATTTTTCAACCTCCCCAACTTCACTTGCGCACACCCTGCCCACACCCAGCAGCTCCTACAGACACCGGGTGACTCCGTTCCCTCTCTGGTGACAAACTGCATCTCACAAACATCAAAGAGCTTATTCTCAGAAACAGCCCTAATCGCGCTCTTGTGGTGAACTCCTGAAATGCAATTCTGCCAGATCCAAGAGGTTCATTTCCCAGCAGGCAGCTCCTGCCTCACTGGCCGTCCTGAGCACCCGCTCTGCTGTCTCCATACACTCAAAGGCTGCGTTTACAGAGGGGGGAAGAATTAGGATTACTGAGTCTGGATGTCATTTTTTTAACAAGTGCAGGGCACATCCCTGAAAACGGCTCCAAGTGCAGGGATGAGGGGGGAACCAGCCTGGAGAGGAACCCTGGAGTTTGCCTACACAGACGTCAGGACTAAACAAAACCTTGCTGCTACAACTTTACATCCTGCAGAACACCAAAGGCAGGGTTTCAGCCTGCAAAAACACCACTTTCTCCACATCCCCTTGACACATGGCACCTCCTAAAGCTGCGTGAACCACTTTTTTGCCTATGATGCAGGTGTCTCGCATCTGAACAGTGATTTATGGAATTAAGAAGCAACAACCATTGATAAAAAGACTACATAGGAAACATAGGATGAGGCTCCCCAGCGGTGCCATTACAGGACACAGGGCTGGGTTTGCCCCCAGGAGCTGCTGCTGAAGTAGAAGGGTTTTACCAGAGAAGCCACTTTCAGCTTGGTAAAGGGAAAAGGATCCGGCTGCTGCTGCCAGTGGAGCCTCCAGGGCATTAAACACAGGATTTCACATGTATGTAAATCCCACTGGAAGGTGTACAGAAGGGTACTCCTCCCCACTCTGGGAAATCGGGATATCTGACTGCGTAGGAGATGCAGAACTTCTCATTTTAGAAACTGATTCAACCAGAGACTCTGAAAACTGTTGTATCTTCCTTATTTTTATTGTACAAGTGAGCAGACAAAAAAAAAATCAAATAGTACCCAGGTACTTCACTGCCTGTGTGAGCTCCTGCTTAAAACCACCCTAAAATGCTTCACACACCTTCAGAAACAGATCCCCCCCAAAGTGATTAATGCCATTAAAGTGCACATGCCAAACTCACAAAGGTAAAGAATTACAAACAATTGATTGTTTTAGTCACAACTTTTAACTTCAGAACTTACCTTCTTCCTCCTCATCACCTCCTTCTTCAACGTAGTCGTCATCATCATCTTCATCCTTCACAAAAATTGAGATATTTTAAAATCAACCTTTATTTGGGTTTTGCTCAGGTGTTGATCCAAGCGGAAGCTCAGAAAAGCCCACTCTCTGTTTGGAGGACACATTCCACGTGGACTTTGTAGTCCCTGGACACCAGCACAAGGACAGGCAGCCCACAACAGACAGACAGATAAACAGCTTTGGTTTTCCTTTCACCCACTGCCATTAAAGGACGAGGAGAGAGCAGCACAGCTCATATCTTAAAACAATTATTGTTTCTATGTCAAATTAATTCAGTTGTTGGGTTTTTTTAAAGCTGATAGCTGAAAAATGTAAACCAACTAACAAACAGCAGCACCCAAAACTTAAACAGTGGTGGCAAGATCCCTGCCCTCCTGGCACCACATCAGGCCTTGAGGATAAACTGAAGTTGTATTTTTATATTCATAAGCTTTGCTTCTTACTGTGAAGTTTGATAAAGATGTGCAAACATCAGAGGGCCTGTCTGCATCTTCCCTTAAACACAAGAATTAAACCCACTCTGGATTAATTTATCACAATGAGATTGATAAATTATTCTGTTTGAGAAGACACCAGACTAGAAGCCCTTCAAATCCACCCTGGTTTTGTGGCACCACCACCAGAAGGGCCGTGGTTCTCAACTCCCAACACCTTCCCAGCTCCATGTGGCAATTCCTACCCACCATAAACACACACTAACGACTTCACGTAATTAATTTCTTGATATCCTTCCTAGTCACACACTGTTCATTTCCCAGAGAACTATCCCTAAGGTCTTGGCTTCAACACAGAGCTGCTTATTTAGTTCTAGCTTCAGCAGCTGTGTAACAGCCGTTGCCTCTTCAGAGCATCAAGGGAGGAGTGTGGTTGCATTCCCAAGCCAATCACACGAGTGCCAGGGACAAGAACCAAACAACCAAAGAGTGGAGACTGAGATTCTCTGCACTCCTGTGTGAAACTCTTCTCCAAAGTCACAGTCATGGAGGTGATGGCCACAGGTCTTTTTGCTCTGAAAGGCGTGAGCTGCTTGCACAGACTCGCACGCAAACCCCACGCCAGACACATTCCCCCTCTGAAACCCCCACAGGTGTCAAAGGAGAGCCCTACATAGAAAAATGGAATGATCTGGGTTGGAAAAGACCTCAAAGCCCATCCAGTTCCATCCCTCTGCCATGGGCAGGGACACCTCCCACTGGATCAGGAGGCTCAAAGCCCCATCCAACCTGGCCTTGAATACCTTGAACCTGACCTTGAACACATCAAGACTCCTGGCTTTTACTTCTATCTGATATCCATCTGAGCATTATCTGTTCATATCTACATGAGTCTGTTCACAACCTTGTAAAAATGTGTTTTCCTACCCTTTTACTCCTCCAGTTACTTTCTGGCACTGTAACTCCTCAGAAGATCCTACGAGCTATTCTTCACACCACCACTAAAACCATTTCTAAGTGAGTGCGTGGTAAAACCCCAGCATTTCTTACAGCAAAACCAGACTCTTCCTTTGTTTCATTCTACTCCAACTTATTGCTACTTCATTCCCTTCTCTCAAGACCAAGATATTTTGTTTGGCTTTCCAAAAGAAATTAATTTCTTCTCCTCAATATGCACTCCTGTTCTGTTCAATTGTTAGTGAAGCCTATCTGGGGGAGCGTGGCTTCCTCAGCTCACGGAGAACAGAGAGGCTCTGCCATCCTGCAGGATCGAGGGGTGGATGAAGGTGATCCACCTCCATCACCGCTCACGGTTGAGCCAACGCTCTGTGCTACAGCAACGCTCTCTCCAAAGCCCCTCTTTGAGCCCACCCTGCACTGGTAGCCCTGGGGCTGTGCGTGTGAATTAACACTGACGCCTGTCGGCAGCTTTGCCGCACTCCTTGGACTCGCCAGGGCTTCCAAACCTTACCTGGATCTCCTCTTTCATGAGGTACGACAGACCAACTTCCTCCTCCTCTTCGCCTTCCCCCAAGTCGGAGCCTCCATCATCTTCATCATCTTCTTCCTCATATTCTCCTGGAGGACCGGCTTCATCCTTATCTTCATCATCATCATCTTCATCACCTTCTGAAATGAAAGAAAACCAAGTTCCATTAACTTCTTTTTTAGGCAGGTTTGGACACACCTTTTGTAACCTTTTTTTCTAGAAGGGTTTGGGGTTTTTCTTTTGGTTTCAAAATGCAGGCCACACGTGGGAAACAAGCAAGATTTTAATGAAGTTCATCTTTACAATTTTTCCCCTCAAGAAAGGCCACCAATGTTTTTACATCACAAGTTTCAGGTGGAATTCTCGATGCCTGAAGCAGCAACACATGCAAACTCCTGCACGGGAGCTGGGATTCTGCCAGGGGAAGGGAGGTTTCTGCCCAGAATCAAACCCTGAAATGTATAAAGGCAAAGCCAGCTTAACATACTGCATTTATCTCTTATTTAATCACTCGCTAGCAAGTATGAAACACCTACAGCTCCAGAGAGATGAGCTCTCATTTCATTTCCACCTCATCACTTTCACAGCCTCAGTTAAGCAAATTACAAGAAATGACAAGGTGATTTAACACCAAAATTCATTTTCAAGTGAATAACCTATTAATCTATTTTCAAATATTGGGTTTATTTTCACATCCCAGGTATCAACCCTCTGGCTTTCACTGAGCTCTTTTAAACACAGGCATCCAGACTCTGATGTGTCTGAGGACTCGTCACAGCCCAGACCCAGCCATGCAGTGGCAGCCACTCCCAGGATGTAAGGAACAAGGAAAACCCTGAGAAACCTCCATCAAACAGACACAGCCCAAATGCTGCCAGTTAATTGCATGGATAATTAGACCACAGATGTGTGGAAGAGGCAGCAGCAGCCCTTCGTAGCCACTAGCAGTGCTCAAACACACACTGGATGTTCTTTTCTGAGCAGCTTTGACTCGACAGTCACCCATCAAGCCAAGAACACTTAAAGCAGAGCTCACATACTGCTGCAATCACAGCAACGTTGAATTTGCACCTACAGGCTTCCTCTGCAGCCAAGTAACAACAGAGAGAGGCAGGAACAGCCTCATTAGTGACTGCGACTGAGGGCAGATCAAAAGGAACTTGGTTTGCACTTCAGCATTGGACTGAAGCCATTATAAAAATAGCAAAATGATCATTTTTCATACAAAATAATGTGCTTGCTGCCTGACTTTGTATCATTCAGCACTGCCAAAGCGCTGTACGACTGACAACAACTTAGTTTGACAATATTTATATTTTGTAACGATATCTTTAGCCAAATTTCCTTAAACTCAGATGGTTTCCGCAAGAACACTCAGAGCTGGTGACAGAGTTTCCTCCTGTATCACGATGTGTTAATCCACACAAGTTACAGAAGTCTGCCTTCAAAAACAAGAGCACAGCACAGTGCTGGTGCTTTCCAGGAGCCACATTCACACCTTCCTTACAGCACATCACTTCTACCCATGGTTTATTTGGCAAGTTACCCTCATCATCGTCATCCTCCGAGTCCGGCGCCTCGTTATCTTCCTGATCAAACCCATCCAGGTACGTGATTTGCTGAAGCAGCTCAAAAATGCTGTCTCGGTAGTCCTCGAGGTTTGTGATCTCACAGTTGAACAGGTCCAGGCTCTTCAAGTTTTTAAGATTTTGCTGAAAAGAAATGAAACGGTGTTTTTTTCCCCCTTCTTGACACAACTGTGGTGCTTCACGTTACAGTGCAGTCACAGCCCACATACATTAAGCACACAGCAAGCCACAGGATTTATTGTGTCCCCATCCCTTCTTTTGAGTAAATACCAGTTTCAGTTCAAAACATTGTTTGCAGCAGTAAAAACTCCTAATGGAAGCACTTAGAATCATAGATTAATGGAATGGTTTGGGTTGGAAGGGATCTCAAAGCCCATCCAGGTCTACCCCCTGCCACGGGCAGGGACACCTTCCACTGGATTAGGGACCTCCAAGCCTCCAGGGATGGGGCAGCCACTACTTCTCTGGGCAACCTGGGTCAGGGCCCCCTCACCCTCACAGCAAGATACTTTTCCTTCACATCTCACCTCAATCCCCCCTCATCCTATCCCTGCACTCCCTGATCAAGAGCCCCTCCCCAACTTTCCTGGAGCCCCTTTCAGTCCTGGGAGGCTGCTCTGAGGTCTCCCAAGAACCTTCTCTTCTCCAGCCTGAACAACCCCAACTCTCTCAGCCTGTCCTCGTACAGGAGGTGCTCCAGCCCTCGGATCACCTCCATGGCCTCCTCTGGACTGTTTGGTTCTCCTTGCACGACCTGTTCTTGTTCAGGCAATACTGGGACAAAACTCAGCAACTCCAGCAGCTGCTCAGTTTGACTGATTTAATTACAGACACCTCGTGAGGAGCACGCAGGAGGCACTTGGTAGGGTTTGTACCTACACTAGAGATTTACCTTCTGAACAATAAGGACCAGACAACTGACAGGGGTTTTCTCACCTCCCAGGCCCTGCACACACACGGAATAAGCCACTTGCAAGCCTCTGAGATCCAAATAGAAACGATTGTTCTATCAAGCACTGGAACTCCTTTACTCTTTCTACTCACGGCTGTTTTAAAGCCCCACTAAAGCAGGTGAAGGATCTTTTTGAGCAGCTTTAACAATACATACTCTAAATCCAAGCCCTAAAACCACCCTCGGGTAGAGAAACGGGTATGCAGAGCTCACAGCAACAGGGACAGGAGCTCCCTCCTGGGTTTCAGTGTCCTGCTCCCACTGCTTTCCAGGTTTGCTCCTACCTCGCCACCTCACACACTCATCCTGATCACCTCACGGTTTAATGAGAGCTTAAGGCAGCTGCTTACTAGGCAGCTGCTTATTAGACAAACCATCCCTTAACGAGTGAACACAAGAGGATTAGGGAGACATCACTGGCTGCTTCTCTTTCAAAGACAGAACAGAAGCTCAGGAAGTCTCTCTTTCCATACATCCCACTTCTAACAGAGGGACTCTTACAATGGGACCGCTACAACCACTTTGTAACAACCACAGCCCTGAGCTAATCAAGCAAGGATCAACCAGAATCAGACCTCAGCCATCAGAGGACCCATGGCACCTGAGCAGGCAAGGGAAAATAAATATAGAGAACACATGACAGGGAAGAAAAGAAATTAATCTCATGTGCCTTGCGGCTGCGCTGATAATGGGAGCACCTCTGCTATGAGGACAGGCTGAGAGAGCTGGGGTTGTTATGAGGACAGGGTGAGAGAGTGCAGGGATAGGACAAGGGGAAGGGTTTTGAACTGAAAGAGGGGAGATTGAGATGAGATCTTGGGGAGAAATGTTTTGGTGTGAGGGTGGGGAGGCCCTGGCCCAGGTTGCCCAGGGTTGTGGCTGCTCCATCCCTGGAGGTGTTGAAGGCCAGGTTGGATGGGGCTTGGAGCCCCCTGATCCAGTGGGAGGTGTCCCTGCCTGTGGCAGGGGGTGGAACTGGATGGGCTGTGAGGTCCCTTCCATTCCAACCCATTCTTTGATTCTATAAGGAGCCTGAACATCTCATGCTCCACCTGGTTCTTGCTGTTTTCTTGCAGTGCACCAGTTTAAAGCCCCTCTTTGCTGCTGTGCTTGGCAAAAACGCTTTTTGCACAAAACCCTGAATTCATTTATTAGATTGACCATTCCCATTGCCCCCCTCGCTTTGTACTTACAAGAGCTTCCACAGTGCCAAGATCTTTGATTTTGTTACCACTTAGGTTTAGATATGTGAGATTCGGACATCGCTCTGCAAGGACCTCCAGGCCTCCTGAAATGATGTTGTCGCTCAACTCCAACTGCGACACAGAAAATATTTAAGTTAATCACTCAGACTTTCACTAAAATTCATTTTTAACCATTCTCCCTGAAGATTTTGATCACAGTGCTTTTTGAGGAGCCCCACGAGTCAACAGCTGTGTTAACGCTTTGGCTGTCAGAGTTCCTTGAAGTTTCCTTTGAGAACTATAAAGTACTCCTTAAAATCTCGAGGGCGTGGGTACCTAAACTTTAAATTAGCAGAATATACAACACTGGAATTTACCACAAGCCTTTTTTCCACCTGCAACACTTCACCTTCAGGGTGAACCAATGGCCTCCCACCAACCAGCAGCGTTCCACGAGGCACGGCTGACCTTCACGGCTCTAACAGACCAGCATTCCCTGTCCTGAGAGTTGTTGGCCAAGCCCAATTTAGCCATAAGTACCTGGAGATCATAGAATCATGGAATGGTTTGGGTTGGAAGGGACCACAAAGGTGATCCTGTGATGCAGTGAGCAGAGACATCTCCAGCCAGATCAAGTTCTTTAAAGCCCCATCCAACCTGACCTTGAATGTTTCCAGGGATGGGGCATCTACATCCTCTGGGTAACCTGTGCCAGTGCCTCCCCACCCTCACAGGAAAACAGTTCTATCTAATATCTAGTCTAAACCTAAACCAAATCCAAACCTGTTTCAGATCTCCCCACGATGCACTGACTTACCTTTCGGAGCTTACTCAACGTGGGAAGCTTGGCCAGCGACGTCAGCTCCACATTGGCCATGCTAAGAAACTTGAGCTCTTTAAAGGAGTCATTCAGGCCTTCGATCTCGCCGTTGCTGGACCGGCAGTTATCGAGCACCAACTCTGTCACCTTCAAACAGGACAGCAAGTCACCCGGCAGTTTAACACGCATCAAAATCCACACGCATCATCTCAACCACAACTTGGAGACTCTTAAATCTCTGCTGCTTTGGCCTTTGGTTTAGATTTAGACCAGGCGCGTGGTCCGAAATCACCAACATCAAAAGAAAAAGCAGGCAACAGCATCCTAAACTCTGCCGAACCTGCAATCCAACCCCAAACTCTGCTGAGACACCTCGATAACTTCCCACAGCACCATCGTAGCCGGGGTGGAACCTGCCCATGTGTATGAGCATAATTTGTTTCTGAAGTGATTTAATTATGCACATTCAAACGTACAAACCCATTCCATTTCCTGGATCCTAAAACTCAGCTCCGGATTATTTCAGCAGTGAGTTCCGTACGTTAATTAAGCCCAATTAAGTAACTCCTTCATGCTGAAGCCACTAAAACAACTTGATAAGTGATATAGGTTCATTCCTGCACCCCAAACCCAGCTCCGGATTATTTCAGCAGTGAGTTCCACAGGTTAATTAAGACAAATTAAGTAATTTCCTCATGCCAAAGCCAGTAAAACAACTCAATTATTGATACAGGTGGCGTACGCCGCGGAGTGGGAACAAGGAGCAGCCACTTCACATTAAAGTATTTCCCCTACAGCGGGACACTGCTCGTTAGGAAGGACACTAACGAGGTGACTCTTCCGTTCCCCCATCCCACGGCTCCCAAGCGCAGCAGCGACTCCGAGGGCAGAGCTCGCCAGCGCCGAGCCAACCCTCGCCATTGTTTCTGATGGAAAACTAACGCATCGCTCCACAGGACGATGAAGTTTTACAGCACGTGGCTGCGGAGAGCGGCCCTGGGCAGCTCCGGGCGAGGAGATGGGGACAAATCCACAGGGTAAGGCACTTATAACCCCAAATCCCAACAGCCAGATCGGCCTCGCAGGGACTCCGGGGGAGCTGGGCTTTGCTCTGCTTCCTTGAACCCACCAGGATGCAGAATTTAGAGCGGATCCAGGGGGATGGCGCGGTCCGAAGGGAGGACGTAGAAGGTGTCCAAAAGGGGAACTGGAAAAGGGTTCTGAAGGGGGCCTGGGATGTGTGTGCAGCCTCACAGCACACGTGAACAAACAAATTCCCAGCTTTTTGGCTGGTTTTTTGCATCTTTCCCAAGAAGCGGGTAGTTGGCAGCGGGAGGCACAGAGGGACCCCGCTCTCATTACCCGAGGGGGATGAGGGAACCCAATTCTCCTCGCTGTTGTTCCCCAAAAACGCCTTTAAAGAAAATTACAAAAAAAAAAACACCAAAAAATCACCCAAAATAAAGGCTGGGCTGCCCACAACCAGCTCTGTTTACTCCCAAGTCAGAGGTGGCCGGTGAATGCGGGTTAACGGCAGGACCTGGCCCGAAGCCCCCAACCCCACTTCTCAGGGTTTGGGGGGGATCCCAGAGTGGGGGCCAGCGCGGGTACCGGTGCCCTGGGACTGCAGCGGGGTCGGGGGACCGCGGGTACCGATGCCCCGCAGTCCCCGGCCCCACTTCACGGGGCGGAAAGGGGCGGAAGGGGGAGGGGGGGGGGCTGGGTTGTAGAATCCCCCGAGTTGGGGTTCGCGGGGGGCGAGGGGAGTCCCGGGCTGAGGGCTCCCGGGTCCCGGTGCCCCCAGGGCCTCCGCGGTTGAGACGGAGATCCCGGGGCTGTGGGGGCTGTGGGGTCCGCGGGTCCCGGTCTCCCGCAGCCCCCAACCCTGCTTCACGGGGTCGGTGAGGGGGGGGGGGGGGGGGTGTCCCCGAGTCCCGGTGACCGGACCCGCCCGCCCCGCGGGGCCGCGGCCCCAGCGCTGACCCAGATTCGCGGCGCGGGGCGCGGCCGCCCCGAGGCCGCTGTGGCCTCTCCGTGCCCGGTACCGAGAGAGCCCCCGGCCGTCCCCCGCCCCCGCCCAACCTTCTCCGGTGCGCGGTTCCTCAGCTCCAGGTTGATGCGCTTCTTCATCTCCATCGCCACCCCCTCCCGCGGGCTCCGCGCTGGCGAGGGAGGGCTGGCGGGCGGCCGGGAGCCACGGGGGCGCTGCTGCCGCCGCTACCGGGACGGAGGGAGGAAAGGAAGTGCTCTCGGGAGGCGAAGGCCGCGGGCAGCCGCCCCGCTCCGCTCCGCACGGCCCCGTCAATGGCCGCTCGCTCCCCGCGCCTCCATGACACGGCGCATGGCGCCCCCCCCCCGCCGGCGCCCGACCGGGGCGGGGCTTCCTCCCCAGCGCCGCTCGCTCGTTGGCTGCGACCCTCACCGGCCTCGCTTCTGATTGGCTGCGCCGCCACGCTCATTCATTAGCCGCGCGGCTCATTGGCTGCGCCGCGCCGCGCATTCATTGACTGCTCATTCATTGGCCGCGACGCTCATTGGTCGAGACGCTCAGCGGTTGCGCCGCCGCCGCTCATTCATTGGCCGCGCGGGGGGGGGGGGCTCACCCCATTGGCTAGTCGAGCTGTCCGTCAAGACGGGTTGGGCGGGGTTTGGCGCGCAGGGCCACGAGGTGGCGCGGGTTGGGGTGCTGCGTGGTGATGGGAGCTGAGGCCGGTTTGGGGGGGTCTGGGGGCTCGTGGAATCATGGAGTGGGGTGGAAGGAACCTCAAAGCCCATCCGGTACCACCCCGCTCCATGAGCAGGGACGCCTCCCAGTGGATCAGGGGGCTCAAAGCCCATCCGGTGTGGCCTCACCAGTGCTTCCAGTTCCCCACCGTGGGCACAATTCGTGCTCTGCCAAGGCAAAAGCTTCGCTCAGAGCATTTATTCTTTCAGAAATGAAATGCAGGGCCTTGCTCGGCTGCGATCCCGTTGCATCTGGGTTTAGTAACCCTTTAATGATCCTTCAATTAATTTGGAGGAGACTGATATAAGTGTAATTCCTGCATCTCACAGAATCATGGAATGATTTGGGTTCGAAGGGACCTCAAAGCCCATCCAGTTCCATTCCTTTGCTAAGTACATGCAGGAGTGCTCTGCCAGGCTGGGAGTGTGACTCCCTCCTGGACAAGCAATTCCAAATATTTATATGTTGACTCTTTTAACCCTGAGACACAAAGAGCCTGAGATGTTTTGGCGACTCAGTAGCAGAACAGGAAAAAAAATAACCAACATGGGAATTCTGCTTTGTGTAAACTCAGCGCAGCAAATATTTCCTGTTTGAGGATCAAATAGTGAGAGTTAAACCAACCCATGTCTCTGGTGATTTGAGAAGGGGTTAAAAACACTGAATCTGGCCAATTCTGTGTCCTGTTTGGTCTGGGAGAGTTTATATTTTAGGGGGTGTTGAATACAAAGTTGCCCACTGGTGCAGCAAAAATCAGGGGGGGCTTTGCTAAAGGGGAGAACCCATTGCAAGGTGGCTGAGGGTCTGCAGAGGGACATGGCCAGGCTGGAGGGCAGGAAGGGGATCACTCCCAGCTCTCAGTTAATTGTGTAAACCTGCACAAAGTCAAGTTTCCTTCCCCAAAACACCATTTGAATCTCAACAGGTCTGTAAAAAAAGGTAGGCGCAAAGCGCAGCGTGGTCACCTCCTCACTGGCCCCATCTGGGGTGGCTTCAATCTGCACTTCTGTGGCTGTGTGCTGATTGTTTGCATTGCTGGTGGCTTTGGGGGTGAATCCAGGCTCCTGTTAACCCCCCTGTGGTTGCTTCTCTCCAAGTGCTGCGCAAAAGAGGCCCTACAGAGGACCTGGACAGACTGGAGAGATGGGGCTGGTTCTAATGGGATGATGTTTAATAAGTCCAAATGTTGGGTACTTCATTTTGGACACAATCCCATGCAGAGCTCCAGACTGGGGACAGAGTGGCTGGAGAGGAGTCAGGCAGAAAGGGACCTGGGAGTGCTGGTGGCCAGGAAGCTCCCCATGAGCCAGCAGTGTGCCCAGGTGGCCAAGAAGGCCAATGGCATCCTGGCCTGCATCAGGAATAGTGTGGGGAGCAGGAGCAGAGGAGTTATCGTCCCCCTGTCCTCGGCACTGGTCAGGCCTCACCTTGAATACTGTGTCCAGTTCTGGGCCCCCAGTTTGGGAAAGATGTCAGGATGCTGGAGAGTGTCCAGAGGAGGGCAACGAAGATGGTGAAGGGGCTGGAGCACAAGCCCTACGAGGAGAGACTGAGGGAGCTGGGGCTGTTTAGTCTGAAGAAGAGGAGGCTCAGGGGAGACCTCATTGCTCTCTACAACTACCTAAAAGGAGGTTGTAGTGGGCAGGGGTTGGTCTCTTCTCTCAGGTGACCAGGGACAGAACTGGAGGGCAGGGACTCAAGCTTGGTCAGGGAAAGGTTAGACTGGATGTGAGGAAAAAATTCTTCCCTGAAAGGGTGATTGGTCACTGGAATGGGCTGCCCAGGGACGGGGTGGAGTCACCGACCCTGGAGGGGTTTAAGGGGAGACTGGATGAGGCACTGAGTGCCATGGGTTAGATGATGGGTTGGTGTTGGTGTTGATGTTGGGTTATGGGTTGGACTGGATGATCTCAGAAGTCCTTTCCAGCCTTATGATACTGTGATGCTGTGAAAAGGCAGGATCCTGGAGGAGAAACAAGCCCTAAAGCCACCCCAGCCCCCTTTTCTTTTCGCATCCATGAGGTTGCAGGTGCTGGGTGCCCCTTCTAGGTCTGGACCACATTAAGTGTGCATAAAAAAACATGGTTACCCTCCACAGTGGATGAGTCACATCCTCACCAGCTCCAGGACTTGTCCAGGTGCTCAACAGAGTCCTTGTGGGCTGTGGATGCACCTGGATCCTGGGAATGGTGGTCAGATTGGGTGCAGCAGTTTGTTTCTTGAAGGGTTTGACATGGTGCTGCTCAAAACCGCTGGAAGCCTTGGAAGACCTCCTGCTCATTGGAGACACCCAGGAGTGGTTTTCCAGCCCAGAGGGAAATCCTCTTTGTGCTAAAGCCTCTTATGCCGGGGAGGCGGCTCTTCGCAGAGCCGAGGGTCGGGCGGGCGGCGCACGAGCGGTGGAAAAAGGGGTAAATCTGGGAAAGCAACTTAGGAAGGATCTGAACGAGGATGGCTTCAACCCTGGACTGAGAAAGAGCTCCAAGGACCCTGGGTGAGATCTTGGTTTTCCTCTTTAGAAACACAGGCGTGCCTTTCCAAAGAAAAAGAGTTAAAATAACATCTTAAACTCTTAATATTTTGACCCATAGAAGTGTGTTTGCTCGCTCTTAGCATCGTGTGCAGGTTCTGTCACAGAAAAGCTGGGATTTTCCCCTGTTTGCAGCTCCTGGGAATGGACCAGGGTGGCCAAGGAGCAGGGAGCAATGTTTTTCCTGCTGCTTGTGGCAAGTGCATTTGGTGCTGCGAGGGAAAAAAAAAGAGCATTTATAAACTAAAGAGGTTTTGGTGAATAACATCAGATTTGGGAAAGCAGTGAGGTCATTTCCATCGTTAGCTGTAATTAGGTCAGGACTTACCTAAACACTGCTATAACCTCACTATGGTTTGTGATCCTTTCTTTTGGTTTATTGTTTGTGTCTCCATGTATTTAATTCATCTCATGGTTTTGGAAAGGACTTGTGGTTTTCTGTCCCTCAGTGTTGGGAACATCAATGTTGAGCAGTGATGCCACCAATATTTAGTAATATTTTTTATTAATGACTTTAGAATCACGGAATCGGGGATGTGGTTGAGTAGAGGGCGGGGACTGTTGGACTCGATGATCTCAAGGTCTTTTCCAACCAAATTATTCTATAATTTTATGAATTATTGAGGTTGGAAAAGTCCAACCCCACCGTGCCAGCTCTATCCTGTCTACAAGTGCCACAACCACACGGTTTGTGAACCCCTCCAGGCATGGGGACTCCCTCACTGCCCTGGGCAGCCTCTGCCAGGGCTTGACAACCCTTTCCATGAAGGAATCTTTCCCAATATCCAATCCAAACCTCCTCTGGTACAACTTGAGGCCATTTCCTTTCTTCCCACCCCTTGTTTCTTGAGAGCAGAGCCCAACACCCACCTCACCATAACCTCCTTTCAGGCAATTGCAGGACAGTATGAACTTCATATACATTTTCTTTTCCCTTAACTATTTTTTTCTTCATTGCAGGGTTAAAAATCTCAACCCTGTGTATTCAGAAATGATTTTCCAAGCTCTCTGAGGCAAAGCTCAGTATTTTGAATCCACATTTATAGCAGTGAGGAGCCAGGAGGTGGCACTGGCTGGCAGCACATCCGTGTCTCCTGTCTCTCAGCAACTCCTGGCCTTTCCCGAGCCTCTTGGCTTCCCTAAAAAATACAATATTTCAAATTTTGAAGGTTGGGCACTGAGATAATCCCACAAGATGGGATAAGGGACAGCAGGACGGGCTGGTGGTGGCACAGCTGCTCTGTGGGTGTAGAGGAGGTGGGTGGATTTGGGTTGTACCTGCTCTGGCAGACAGGGAATTCTCTCTCTGGGGTTTTGAGAGTGAGCTTGAGGGAGCTTGGAGCTCACGTGAGCTCTGCCTGTTGGGTTGACTCAACCTCCATTGAGGTGACTCAACCTCCATTGGGTTCAACTCAGCCTCCGTTGGGTTGACTCAACCCCCATTGACCCATGGACACTCCAAGACCACGCAGGAGCTCCAAGACCACATGAGTGCCCCTGGATCATAACTCTTCCAAAGAAAAACAGCGTAGGCACCTTTTTTTTCCCCAGGTGGACCAAACAGAGCCTTATAAACTCAAATTTCTTGACCCAAAATCCCCATTTCTGGCCTATTTTGTGTTGCATGGGGAACCGGTGTAGATTGTATTGGTTGGAGGGACTATTTTTTGGTCCATCTTCTCATTGCACTGCAGATCCTGCTGGTGTTCCTAGAAAATAAGTAGAATTAAGAGCAAATCTGGTAAAAGCTAAGTGGAAACCTTCTGCCTGCTTCTTCTGCCTAGCTATGAGCTTACAGCTTATGGGTTTAGATGCTTGAGAAGATCCTTTTGATGGGACAAGCGCTGTCCAAGATCCTTGTATTTGTTGTTCCTCCTCTTCTGGTGTTTAGTGATTATTTACCAAGTGACAGCAAACGAAACCCCAGCACCAGGCACCAAAAACCTCGTGGAGGGTCTGTCCCAAACCAACCCCCGTTTAACGTAGTGGCTTGGGAAGACGGGACGTGGCAAAATCTCATCTGGTCCCCAAGGGGCTGAAGTTTTCCTGAAGAAATGGGTTGGGAATTGGGACAAGAGGAGCATCTCAAGCCCAGCTCAGGGGCGGATGGGCTGATGTTTCTCCTGCTTTCCCGGCGAGTGTTGGTGACTCCACGCTAGAGACGGGACGCCGATTGTTAGTAGTTTTATTGGCAGGAGTTCATATTTACAACAGAATAATAGGAAATAGGAAAGAACCTCGTCATTACAAAGCTCTTCAGTGTTTGCACAACTGTTTTGGCTCGGGACGGCATTGTCCATCTATAGAAAACTTGGTACGTGAAGTCACAACCGCACTGAAACCAGAGGTGACAGCTTCGTTTGGAGGATGTCGTTTCCAACGTGGCGACGAGGTTCTTGCCTTCATCAAAGCCCTCACGTCTGAAAGAGAGGGGAAAAAGGTGAGGAAGTGGTTGCCACGTCCTCCCATTGTGTTTCCAGCCACGTGTGCGGCGGGAAGGGGATTCCGTGTGCACCTGGGGTGGCTTCAGCCTCTGGAATAAAGGGGTCGTGGAGCAGCAGAGGGACCTGGGGCTGAGACCCAGTTTGGACTGGGGGTGTTCACACCACGGGAGCTCCCTCTGGGTGCAAAGAGGGCACTTGGAAAAATGCCTGAGAATGCTTTTTCGGGTCGTTAGTAGCAATTAAAGCAGTTTTGGTGTCCCTAACGTTGCAGTTGGATGGCAAAAAGGTTTAATTATTTGTTAATTATTTTGGAAAGTGGCTGCAAAAAAAAAAAAAAAAAGAAATTGGGGAAAGAATTGGCTTTGTTGTCTTGAAGATGTGTCTTGTATGCTGAAATCCCATGGGATTTAGTACCTTCTGCAGGGGTCATAGCAGGAAACCCAGGAGGCTGAGGAGGATGACGAGGGGGAGGTGGCACCGGAGGGGCGACCCCACCGACTCCTGGTACTCCTGGCAGATCAAGGAAAACAAATCAGTCAAACCCCACTTGTTTTAATGTGCTGGTAGTAAAAAAAAAACCCTTGTTTTAATGTACTGGGAGGCTGCTCTAAGCTCTCCCCAGAGCCTTCTCTTCTCCAGGCTGAACAACCCCAACTCTCTCAGCCCTTGTACAGGAGATTCTCCAGCCCCTGGATCATCTCCGTGGCCCCCTTTGGACTCGCTCCAATAGCTCCAGGTCCTTCCTTTGCTGAGGACTCCACAACTGGACACAGGGCTCCAGGTGGGGTCTCCCCACGATGGAGCAGAGCAGGGAGAATCCCCTCCTTGGCCTTGCTGGTCCCACTGCTTTGGATGCATCAGGAGATAAGTCCACGGCAGCCTAATCACTACTATTGCATGGATTCTCTTTGCCCAAATCCATTCGAGTTACTGGTTTAAAATCAACATTTGAAACCCATTTATTTCCTCTTACAACAGCACTTTGGGGCAGGGAAGGCCCCCTTTTTTTAGGAATATGAAGAGAAGGTCCAACTCACCTCGTAGGAATACATGGTGGGAATTAACGTCGTGTTGTCAGAGTAATATTCTACCGTTGCATATAAGTAATCACCTGGAAGGAAAACATTGCCCTGATGAGTCTGTGTTAATATTTTGCGTCACCAGGCAGGTATCTCACCTACTTCAGCCATTCTAACACCACCACCACCACCAAGCATTGATTCCATGGGCTGGAAACTCAATTTTCAAGGCTGCCAGGGTTGGGGGCAGAACCTGCTGCACAACCCAAAGGGAATCCCTGCCCAGGAGCAGCTTTTGGGTCTCTCTCCGCTCCCAACCCACCTCAAAAACCTTTTGGCTGAGCAAGACATGATTCTGGATGGGAATGGGAACCACTGAGGGGCAGAGCAGCTCCAGGAAAATGTCTTTTAGCTCCACTTTTAATCTTGTTTTCCGTTTTACACCGAAGCATCGCTTTATTTATAGTGGTCGGACCCATTCGGTGTTGGGGCACGGATTTCCTCCAGGTTATTGGCTTCTATATTGGAGGATCCTGATGGAGTTCAGACACAAATGCTTCCATCTGAGAGGGTCTCCTTTTAAAGGTGGTGGAGATACTGTGCACCAGTTTCTTTCCACTGACATTAAAGGGGGTTTGGGGCACCTGCGCATCATCAGCGCTAGGTGGGAGGAGTCCCACCCTTTTATCATGAATTATCATTGCAAGTCTCTTCCCCTCTGTATAGTCAATAGAATTAAAATTGATCCAATTAACGTGGATCAATAAACTGCTGCTGCTTTGCTCGTGTGCCCTGCCTGAGCTCCCACTCAATCCCCGTGCGGCCCCCATCCAGCAAACCCTCTGACTTCATCTTCGCATCTTCCCAGCCCCCAGATTTTTTTTCTCCTGTGGGTTTTCCTGCAAAGCTCCAATGCCCTGAGGACCTCAGCCCGTGGCAAAGCCTCAATTCCCTTCTGCCACATGCAGCAGCCTTGAGCTTTTAACTCAACTCAATGATGAAGACTCTGGGGTTTGTTGGTGGCCGTGCAGGGAGGTGGGGTGGCCTCCGTGTCTGTTGGGGTTATTTCTGGTAGCAGAGGATTGGATCCTCAATGCCTTTGTGTTGTTTTTTTCTGGGTAAAACCTGATCTCCCTGCTGGCTGGAGACCCCCCCAGCCTCCTTACCAACCCCCTTGGTTATTCCAATGTAAAATGATCAAAGAAAAGCAAGAGTTTCTCACTGAAACGAGATGCGTAGTCGTATAAAAACTCGGATATCTCCTCTTCTCCTCCTACCTCAGCATTCCCTAAAAATAAACAGAACATGAACAGTTCATCCTCTGGCCCCATCCTCCCCGTGGGGCTGCCTGGATGTGGTTCCTCATGGATATTTTCATGGGTTTGTTGGCGTTTTGGGGAAAAGCCATCCCCACGTGGGAGGAATTGATTCGCAATCCAGCCCGTAATTAAATCAGAGACTCCACAACCAAAGGAATCGCGGTGCAGCCCAAAGCAGAGCTCATCCCGGGTGGGACTGAGCCTTTATTTTGGATGCAGATGTGCCAGAAGAGGGAGATGCAGCCATGGGATTGCAGCCCCCGCTCGTGTTCCTCCACCCTGAACCCCACGTTTATTTCGGGGTGGATCTCAAAGCTTTGCTTGGTGCGTTTCGAGCCGCCCGTTGGCCCCCGTCCCAGATGCTTTATTCCATGTGCTTTTTGCTGTGGGATCACTGAAGGCTCAGCCTTGCATTTCCTTAGGGCTGGGTTGCTATAAATAGGTTTCTGGATCGTGTGGTGTTGTCAGTCTTATCAAACTGCTCATTTCCCTTTTCCAAATGCAAGGTTAGATGTCTTCTCTGGTTTTTGGGATCTTATGAAGCAGAGTAATTGGGAATATTTTCATTATAATGCTTGTATACTCATATACTCACACTCATACAATAATATAATAATCAGAATCATATAATACAATAATTGTTCAATAATATAGTACAATAATCATACAATAATTTATGATAATGTATTACTAATATTTTAATTCTTCTATAACATTTGTAATAAGGGGGGGTGGAACTAAATTACGTTTAAGGTCCCTTCCAAACCAAACCGTTCTATGAAGGTAATATTAATTATAATATTAGTATGCTATTAATAACTTTAATGATGCCATTAGTGGCGCTGGGGCAGCTGTAGCTCTGGGTACCCCTCTCTCATCAAACTTCCCACCTTTTCCTACCATAGCCCCAAGTTTCTCAGTGCTGGGATGAGCGAGGAGCCTGAATCCAAGCCCTCTCATCCTTAAGAGAGCGGCGACCCCAGCCCTAACGACGTCCGCGCCAGCATCCAAGCCCTGGGCAGGAGGCAGGGCTGGGGGTCACCTCATCCAAGTAAAACCCCTCACCCATCCTCTCCCCATCCCAAGCTTCGGGGACACTCAGACCAAAATTGGGAGCTGAAGATCTCCCACCCACCCCACGCCCTTCCAAACTACCCCATCCTTTTGGCTCCGGCGGCGTCAATCCTGGCTCTCAGGGCACATTATCCCACGCACCAAGCTCTCTGAGAAAGTTATTCCAAGTTGGCTCTCGTATTTACACTGGAGCCACGCTAAGAGCAACAGAGGAGCTGGAATCCACCGAGAGCTTGCATCTGGAAACCCCCCTCTCCGTGCCTGCTTTTAATCCCTTGTGTGATGCGTCACCCTTCGGCACGATGCAGAAGGCTCTGTGGCAGAGGCAGTTCCCATTTATCGTTGGATATCCGAGGCTGGTGCTGCCTCAGCTACCCAGAAAAGTGACTTCATCACACGTGTGTTTGTCCCTAATTAGCAGCAGGTTCCTGTTTAGCTCCCGGGTGTTGGCAGTGCCGGGGTTTTCCTCCCCAGTTACCCCTGGCTTCAGTCCCCCTGCATCTCCTCAGTGCCCACCTCATCCTTCAGGAAATGCTGCTGGGATTTTTCCCCCTTGGCTTTATCTGTCCCTCAGAAGGGATCCCAGCTCTACAGTGCAAATCATCTGGGATGCAATATGGAAAACATTGATTATCAGACTCTGTTCTCCAATCACCCACTATATCCCAGAAGCACGGACTGGGTTCTCCCAGTATCCACTATATCCCACATAAATAGACTGGATTCTCCAAGCACCCACCTTATTCCTTGAGCATGGACTGGATTCTCCCAGTACTCATAATATTCCTGAAGCACAGACTGGATTCTCCCAGTACCCACTGTATTCCACAAAACCAGACTCAATTCTCACAGTACTCACTATATTCCTCAAAAATGGACTGGTTTCTCCCAGTATCCACTATAGTCCTGAAGCATGGACTGCATTCTCCCAGCACCCACTATATTCCGCAAGCACAAACTCTCTTCTCCAAGCACCAACTTCACCACAACTTTTACTCATGACATCAGGTTTTCCCTCTTTGCTTTTTGCTCCAGACCCCCTCATCTCCAAGCAAACCCCCCCCCAAGACCCTTCGGCCACCCAGACCCCACCCTGGGTACCGTGCAGCATCCCAGGAGCTCAGAAACTGCTCCAAGCCAGCCCTCAGCGGCACGATTCAATTAAATTGCAAGCTAAAAAAGCAGAGGAACTCATTTACCCAGTGAAAAATGAAGAACGAGGAGTGTTGCAATTAAAAAGTTCTTCATCCTACGTCGCGGTGCCGTTTGCCGGTGTGGGCTGGGAGCTTCTGCTTGGGAATTTCTTGAGGCGACCCAGCAGAGGCAGGAAATGACTCTTGTAAGGGCTGGACTGGAGCAGCCTCGGAGCTCCAAGACGAGACCCGTTCTCTGCACTTTGCCAAGCGAAACGATGCCGAGCTGGGCTGAGGTTGTCCCGTCTGGGCCAGGAGATGGGTGATGCCCGGAAAACCACTCGGGCAGTGGAGGAATTTTCCCTTTTGCAAAGCCTTTTCTAACGGCTGAGTTGCAAATCTTGGGAAGTTGTTCCCCCAGGGAGCATTAGAGCTGCTGGATGTGCTCGTAAACAGAGGGAGGATGGTTTTGATTATATATTTTAACCCGAGTTATTAATAGCAAATCCTTCATGTGGAGAAGGCAGAGGCGACCGTGGCAGATTCACTTCCCTTCAACTCTTGGCTTCGTTTCACCTTCCCATGCCTCAGTTTCTCCATCAGGGAGAAGGAACATGAAGAGTTGTGGTTTTATCTTATAAAGGATAGAAACTCCCCAAGCTGGGATGCTTTAGGAGCCCATTTGGTGTTCATGGTCAGCTCCTGTTGCGGCATCCACAGGATTTGGTTCCTTGGTGCACATTGATATCAGCAGCTTCTTTTCCTCTCCAAAAATAAAATAGGAGGACAGTAATTGGAAGAGAAATGGGGAGGAAAAGAAAATCTGGCTCCTCTGCTGCATGGGGAAAAGCTGATTGTGGTGCAGAAGGGCTTCTCTGAGGAGGTGGTGTGGTGCTCGAGGAAATGGTGTTATCTGGGGTGGGAAGTAAAAGGGGAATAGAAGGAGTGGGAGGTAAATTAAATTCCTGAGGAAAGCATGGCTGAGATTGCTCAGCACCAAGGGTTTGGTTCTGGACAGCACAGAGATCATGGAATCATGGAATGGTTTGGGTTGGAAGGGACCTCAAAGCCCATCATGTTCCACCCCCTTCCATGGGCAGGGACACCTCCCACTGGATCAGGGGGCTCCAAGCCCCATCCAACCTGGCCTTCAACACCTCCAGGGATGGGGCAGCCACCACTGCTCTGGGCAACCTGGGCCAGGGCCTCCCCACTTTTACAGCAAAACGATTCTCCCCAAGATCTCATCTCAATCTCCCCTCTTGCAGCTCAAAACCCTTCCCCCTCATCCTATCACTGCACTCCCTGATCCAGAGCCCCTCCCCAGCTTTCCTGGAGCCCCTTTCAGTCCTGGGAGGCTGCTCTAAGTTCTCTCCAGAGCTTTCTCTTCTCCAGGCTCAACAACCCCAACTCTTTCAGCCTGTCCTTGTACAGGAGGTTCTCCAGCCCCTGGATCATCTCCGTGGCCTCCTCTGGCCTCGCTCCAACAGCTCCAGGTCCTTCCTGTGCCCAGGACTCCAGAACTGGCCCCAGGGCTCCAGGTGGGCTCTCCCCAGAGCGGAGCAGAGGAGCAGCATCCCCTCCCTCCCCTCTGGTCCCCCTGCTCTGGATGCAGCCCAGGACACGGGGGGCTCTGGGCTCTGAGCACCCTTTGCTGGCTCCTGTGGAGCTTCTCCTCCCCCAGCACCCCAAGTCCTTCTTTTCAGGTCGCAGTGATTTTATTTCTTATGCAGTGATCAAAATCAGTTTCCATGGGCAAAAAACACTCGTTCACCCAAGACAGTTTCCTGTCCCACTTTCTCTCTCAAGCATGTGGGGTGGTGGTGGATTTGGGGGCTCTTGGATGTGATGCAAGAGATCGACGGTAGCAAACTGAGCAGGATAAATTTTGGAAAGCAGGAGAGGAGCTGCGTTTGGAGATACAACAAGAAGAATTTCCTAACTAGGAAGATTCACCTGGAAAGAAAACCCTTCCCAGCCAGGAGGGTGGTTGAACATGAGAGAACCTCAGGAGGAGGTGCAGAACCCTGTCTTCATCCACCACCCCTTGAGGCATCTTCTCCCCATCCTAACAATCTTCTCCCAGCCCTATATTCCAGTTTTCTCCAGCAGAAGACGATGCCCCCTCATCCCGCCTCCGCAGACCCCTCCGTGGGTGCTGCCCCCGCGGGCTCCACAGTTTCCTCTCAACGATGAGAAAACGGAAGCGAATTCTCAGGGAGTTTAATGGCAACCGGCTGTGCCGAGCAGGGGGGGCAGAAAACCCCCGGCTGCGGTGGGACGGGCGCGGGAACCGTGGGGCAACGGCCGGGAGAGCAGCGGCCGTCCGTATCCTTGTGATTTGGTTTTAATCCAAGCTTTTCTATCAATTTTGAAACAAGTATCCCTATTGATTTTAAGCCAAGGATTCCTATTGATTTTAATCCCAGCATTCCCATAAATTTTAATACAAGCTTTCCTATCGATTTTAATCCATTTATTCCTGTTGATTTTAAGATAATACCTATCGATTTTAAGCTGAGCATTCCTGTTGATTTTAATCCAAGCATTGCCATTTATTTTAAGCCAATCATTCCTATCAATTTGAATCTGAAGATCCTTATCAATTTTAACCCAAGCATCCCTATTGTTTTTAATCCAAGCATCCCATTGATTTTAATCCAGGCATCCCTATTGTTTTTAATCCAAGCATCCCTATTGATTTAATCCAAGCATCCCTATTGATTTTAATCCAGGCATCCCTATTGTTTTTAATCCAAGCATCCCTATTGATTTAATCCAAGCATCCCTATTGATTTTAATCCAGGCATCCCTATTGTTTTTAATCCAAGCATCCCTATTGATTTTGACTCAAGCATTCCTATTGATTTTAAGATAAGGATTCCTATTGATCTTAAGCCAACGATTGCCCTCAATTTTAAGCCAGGATTTCCAAAGGCAGATGTTTTCCTGACTCAGAGGGGGCTCAACTGCAGAATTCCTCAAGCACATCCTGAACAGTCTTGCAGCCTCCCAGGGCCATTTGTGCTTTGCCGAAGGGGCTTTTCCCATCCGTAGGGAGATGCTTGGCGAAGGGTTAAGCACAGAGGAATGCTGAGCAGGCAGGAAGCAAATATCTCCAAACCCTCCCCTCGACCCCCAGAAATAACATCAAACCTCAAAATGTCAACCTAAGCAGAAATTTGACCTCATTGGGATGAATCCCACTAGGACTGGAGCTTCCAGGCAGCTGGGATGCACTTGGGTGGCGTGGGGAGATGAAAGAGTTAAAATATTGTAGTTTAAGTGATGGGGAGGGAAGGTTGCAGAGGGTAGTGATGGCCTGAGCATCCCCAGCAGCATCCTGCCCTTCCAGGCACTAGGGAAAGGTGGGTGTGGATTTGGAATTGTGTTTCTGGCCAGAAAAACTCTATTTTTGTTCATTTTTTTCCCCTTTACATTTGTTCTTTCTCCCTTCTCACATCTTGCAAAACCAAAGAGCAGCCAGGAAAAGCAGCCAAACTTGGCATCTTTTCCATCTCCAATCCCATGCTCCTCTCCCAAAATTTCCCTGCTTTGCACAATCTCTGCCCTTTTATGCAGTTTACATGCCAGAGTCGAACTGTAAAAGGTCCTGCAGCGTGGGAGCCGTCCCTTTCGCATGGGAAAATGCAGCGCACGAGCCAAAATAAATGGCTTTTCCAGAAAGGGACGGCAAAACTGGCTCTTGTTTCTGATGATGCTGAGGGTGCTGCATCCCAGGATGCTCCAGAACCTGGCAGGCTGCAAGGGAGGACTTCACCGTGGCTGGAAGGTTTATGCTGAGGCTGAAGGTGTGAATGAGATCAGCGCCGTGCCCGCTCTTGGAGGCATCACCAATCCTCACTCTTGGGTGCACCCCCTCTCAAATGCACCACCATTCCCAGCTCTTGGATGCATCACTGTCTTTGGCTCTTGGATGCTTCGCTGTCTCCACTCTCATATGTATCACTGTCCCCAGCTCTCAGATGCATCACTGTCCTGGCTCTTGGATGCATCACCAGCCCCAACTCTTGGATGTGTCACTGTCCCTGGTTCTCGGATGCTTTGCTGTCCCCAGCTCTTGGGTGGATCACTGTCCTGGCTCTTGGATGCTTCGCTGTCCCCACTCTTGGGTGCATCACTGCTGGTTCTCAGATGCATTGCTGTCCTGTCTCTTGGATGCATCACTGTCCCAGCTCTCAGATGCGTCGCCATCCCTGCTTTCAAACGCTTTGCCGTCCCAGCTCTTCGATGCATTGCCACCCCGGTTCTGGAATGCATCCCTGTCCCAAACTCTCAGATGCATCCCCGTCCTGTCTCTTGGATGCATTGCTGTCCCCACTCTTGGATGCATCACCGGCCTCACTCTCGGATGCATCACCATCCCTGCTCTCAGATGCATTGCTGTCCTCTTTCTCAGATGCATTGCCCTGCTGGCTCTGGGATGCATCACCGTCCCCGCTCTCGGAAGCATCGCGTCATTTCCCAGCTTTCATAGACGGAAGCGAAACCTGCAGGGAAATTAAACTCAGCTGGAAAATAAGCTTCTCCCCTTAACAATGCCTCGTGCCCGGGGAGATGACATTTGCAGGATTCCTGCGGAAGCCACCAGACGGGGACATTGTTTGGTGTTTTCGCTGCAGAAGATGAGGAATGGATGAAGGAAACCCAACAAATCTATTCCCTACAGCTCCGGCTGCGCAGGGTTCCCACTGCTCCCCGAGGAGCAGCCGGAGGATGAGGGGTAAGGAGGGATGAGCTGCGCATCCCACGGGAGCCCTTTGGAGAATGGAGAGGCTTCTCGACTGAACAGGCTGTTCCTGCTGCCCAACGGGGTTTTCTACTCTAAATAAAGCTTTCCTGCCCTTCCCTGCCTGGCTGTAAACAGCGGCTGCTGGGGCGGCTGCTGCCAGCTGGGATGTGCGGCGCTGCCGGAGGCGGGGAATTGAGAATGGGGGGGTGTAGGGGCTTGGAAAGAAAGAAAAAAAGCACTTTTAAATAGTAATTTGAAATGAAATGGAGTGGAGTGGAATGGAATGGAATGGAATGGAATGGAATGGAATGGAATGGAATGGAATGGAATGGAATGGGATGGAGTGGGATGGAATGGGATGGAGTGGAATGGAATGGAATGGAATGGAATGGAATGGAATGGAATGGAATGGAATGGAATGGAATGGAATGGAATGGAATGGAATGGGATGGAGTGGGATGGAATGGGATGGAGTGGAATGGAATGGAATGGAATGGAATGGAATGGAATGGAATGGAATGGAATGGAATGGAATGGAATGGAATGGAATGGAATGGGATGGAGTGGGATGGAATGGGATGGAGTGGAATGGAATGGAATGGAATGGAATGGAATGGAATGGAATGGAATGGAATGGAATGGAATGGAATGGAATGGAATGGAATGGGATGGAGTGGGATGGAATGGGATGGAGTGGAATGGAATGGAATGGAATGGAATGGAATGGAATGGAATGGAATGGAATGGAATGGAATGGAATGGAATGGAATGGAATGGAATGGGATGGAGTGGGATGGAATGGGATGGAGTGGAATGGAATGGAATGGAATGGAATGGAATGGAATGGAATGGAATGGAATGGAATGGAATGGAATGGAATGGAATGGAATGGGATGGAGTGGGATGGAATGGGATGGAGTGGAATGGAATGGAATGGAATGGAATGGAATGGAATGGAATGGAATGGAATGGAATGGAATGGAATGGAGTGGGATGGAATGGGTTGGAGTGGGATGGAGTGGAATGGAGTGGGATGGAGTGGAATGGAATGGAATGGAATGGAGTGGAGTGGAATGGAATGGAATGGAATGGAATGGAATGGAATGGAATGGAATGGAATGGAATGGAATGGAATGGAATGGAATGGAATGGAATGGAATGGAATGGAATGGAATGGAATGGAATGGGATGGAGTGGGATGGAATGGAATGGAATGGAATGGAATGGAATGGAATGGAATGGAATGGAATGGAATGGAATGGAATGGAATGGAGTGGAATGGAATGGAGTGGAATGGAATGGAATGGAATGGAATGGAATGGAATGGAATGGAATGGAATGGAATGGAATGGAATGGAATGGAGTGGGATGGAATGGGATGGAGTGGGATGGAATGGGATGGAGTGGGATGGAGTGGAGTGGAGTGGAGTGGAGTGGAGTGGAGTGGAGTGGAGTGGAATGGAATGGAATGGGATGGATGGAATGGAATGGGATGGAATGGAGTGGGATGGAATGGAGTGGGATGGAATGGGATGGAGTGGGATGGAGTGGAATGGAATGGAATGGAATGGAATGGAATGGAATGGAATGGAATGGAATGGAATGGGATGGAGTGGGATGGAGTGGAGTGGAGTGGAATGGAATGGAATGGAATGGAATGGAATGGAATGGAATGGAATGGAATGGAGTGGAATGGAATGGAGTGGAATGGAATGGAATGGAATGGAATGGAATGGAATGGAATGGAATGGAATGGAATGGAATGGAATGGAATGGAATGGAGTGGGATGGAATGGGATGGAGTGGGATGGAATGGGATGGAGTGGGATGGAGTGGAGTGGAGTGGAGTGGAGTGGAGTGGAGTGGAGTGGAGTGGAGTGGAGTGGAGTGGAGTGGAGGGAGTGGAGTGGAATGGAATGGAATGGAATGGGAAGGGATGGAATGGGATGGAGTGGAGTGGAATGGAATGGAATGGAATGGAATGGAATGGAATGGAATGGAATGGAATGGAATGGAATGGAATGGAATGGAATGGGATGGGATGGAGTGGGATGGAATGGGATGGAGTGGAGTGGAATGAATGGAATGGAATGGAATGGAATGGAATGGAATGGAATGGAATGGAATGGAATGGATTGGGATGGGATGGGATGGGATGGGATGGGATGGGATGAGATGGGATGGGATGGGATGGGATGGGATGGGATGGGATGGGATGGGATGGGATGGGATGGGATGGGATGGGATGGGATGGGATGGGATGGGATGGGATGGGATGGAATGGAATGGGATGGAATGGGATGGGATGGAATGGAATGGAATGGAATGGAATGGAATGGAATGGAATGGAATGGAATGGAATGGAATGGAATGGAATGGAATGGAATGGAATGGAATGGAATGGGATGGAATGGAGTGGAATGGAATGGAGTGGGATGGAATGGAACACAATAGAACAGAATAAAACAAAACACAATAAACCAAAACAAAACAAGAATAAGCCCATCGTGTTCCTGATTCTCCCAGCTGGTGCCTGCTGTGCACCAGGGTGTCAGCTCGTGCTTGCTCTGGGCATCTTCCCCTCACGCAGCTCCCTGGGGATCTCAACATGGATGAAATAAGAGGCATTCCGTAAAATCACGGAGCCGTGGAACGGTTTGGGTTGGGAGGCACCTCAAAGCCCATCCAGTCCCACCCCCCGGGCCCTCCCCCCCCGGACTACATTTCCCATCATCCCCCGCGGCGCAGGGCGGAAGTCACAGCCCCGTTGGTTTCCCGCCTTG